>WOGZ01000268.1:0-45621 GCA_009733775.1 Alectoria sarmentosa
TTTTCGACTTTCACTCTTTTTATTCGACGTTTAAATTATATAACATCTCGAATGAGGGAGGTAAAAGGGGATGATTTAAACATTTTAATTTTTCGAATTGCAATGCGATCATGTGAAAGTGTTGAAATGTGTTAATTATCAAATATGAAAGGTTTATCGAGGCAAGAAAGGTTTGTCGAGACTTGATACATTTTATATCTAGATGCTCTGTTGCAGACTTCTTAATCAATCAAGTGTTTCACTTACTTTCAACAGATTAATAGCGTGCATATAAACGATATATAATAACGATGTTTATGATAATGATGACGATAATAACGTTTAAAGACATGAATATAATGATCTTAAAAATATAAATATGATAATCTCAAAAGATATGAGTGTGATAATTTTAATGAGAATATTTAAAACGATTAACGAAAAAACGACGATAACGACCTTTTAAATAACGTCGCAGATTTCAAATTTGAATAAAACATAAATATAAATGTTTTAAAAAAAATTCACAAAGTTTGTGAATATAGTTATAATAACGATAAATTAACTTTTAATATGATGATAATATAATGAAATTTTAACACGTTAAAATTAATATTGAGGTTTTACGAATAATTTCGATCTCGATCGATTATTCTATCGATTATTCGAAATGTGAGAATTAATGAAATCGCTTTTTTGAAATTTCGGGCGTTAAATAATGATAATAAAGCGACTTAAGCGATTTAAACGTTTCTTTTAAAATAACGATTTAAATAATTTTGAATAAATGATGTGAAATTGCTTTTATTTTAAAAACATCGCGGAAAATAACAAATTTATCAAAATATAAGATTTTGATAAGGTTATTTATATTTGTTTATTAATGAAAACATAAGGTATTAAACATTTTTAATATTATTATTAATTTTTTCGCGCACAAAATGATGAACGATATTAATATGTTTAATATGAATATAAAACTAAGCGTTTTTTGCGAGAGCGATTACGTTTTAATTATTTTTAAAAATCACGATGATTTTAAGATTCGAATTATTAAATCGTAAAAATTGATTAAAAAGGTTCTTCAATCAAATAACTTTTCTAATAATTTACGTTTAATCGATATATTTTATCTCATAAATAAATAATGTTATAATAATTTAACGTTTATTTAATCAATTAATAACGTTATTATTTAAATTGAATAAATAATCGAAAATGAATATTCGAATTAAATTCTCAATTCAATTAAAATCAATATAATCGAATAAATTTTTTAAGAAGTTTTTATATACGAGTTCGTAATGTATCGTGTTTTTAAAATATCGAAAAATTTGAATAATCGCATTTTAATGCGTTAAAATAAAATTGATTAAATATTAATTAATTAAAAAGATAATATAAACGATATCGAAATGAGTTTTCAACGTAACGTATATAAAAAAATTCATAACGAATTGATATTTTTTATAAAGTTTTTTGAAAATCACATAATTTTTTTCAATAAACGTCAATTTGCGATTAATTTCGAATAATATATTAATAAAAATGAGATTTCAATATTTGAAATGATTAAAAAAGCGTATAATGTACGCTTTTTGTCTTAAACGAATAATATCATTATAACGATTTTTTTTAATGATTATATTCAAATAAAAGGCGTATAATTTTAAATTTAATATGTGAAATTTGACGTTTAAAACATCTTTGATTCGTTTGATAATGATTTTATTGCGATTTATAATTAAAACATTATCGACGTAAAGCGTTATAATGATCTTTTTTTTTAAGATTTATAAACACATTATTATTCGATTTGATGAAATTAAAATCGAATTTCTTTATGTAAATCGAGAAATGTTGATATTAAATTTTAAAAAATTATTTTAAATCATAAAGAGCCTTATTCAATTTATAAATTTTGATATTATTTTTATTAAAATCGTTAAATTATTATACATAAATGTTTTTTTTAAATATCGTTATAAAAAAAAGCGGGTTTGACGTTTATTTATTTTATATTTTAATTTATAATCGTCACAAGCGTAAAGATCGTTTTATAATTTATAAACTTTATTATTAACGCGAAAATGTTATAATAATTATGATTATTTTATTATTCAAATCTTCGAACAATTTAACATGCCTTATAACAAATGATTTTTTTTTTGAAATCTCGTTTCACGATATAAATTCAACGACTTCGAAAGACACGAATCTTTGAAAACGTTTAAATAAAACATTAAATGTTATTATTTATAAAAGATTTATATTTATCTCATATATTAATTTTTTAATTTATATGAAATAAATTGTTAAAAATCGTTTATTCGTAAATTATAAATTCGAAAATGTTAAATTTATTAATATGATTCGTAAAAAGAATAAAGATAACGAAAACTTTTATCAAAAAATCAAATAATAAATTACGAAGATTCGAAATAATGAAATCTTTATAATCATTAAATATCTTTTAAATAATTTTATATTCGAAATGTTTTCACACAATTTTCATTTTAATAAATTTCGAAAATATCGATGAAAAGAAAACGATAATAAATTTAACGATTAATGTAATAAATTTAATAAATGTTATAAATATACGCATTATAATGACGATAAAATGAGATCTTTAAAAGCGATTAATGATTAACGATGAAATATTCGCTGATGATAATCGATTTAATGATTTAATCGAAATCATAAATTCAACGTTTAATAATATAATAATACGTTATTCATTTAATATTTTTTTCGTAATGAATATTAATACGAAAAAACGTTAATGTTTATTTAAAGATTCATAAATCTTAATCTTCTCTTCGAGATTTATAAAATGTGAATATTTTTCGATGAAATGCATATTGTTAACGCGAATAACCTTTTTTTTAATTAAATTATAAAAACGAAAAATGAATTCGTTTTTATAAATTAAAAGAATACATTTTTCATTTTTATTTATAAATTTTTTTTGAATACGCTTTAAAGCGTAAACGATAAAATTAATAATATATAAATGAAAAAAAAAAATTTGCGATGATAAAAGACTTTGAAAAATATAACGATGATTTTAATATTAAAAAAACGCATCGTTAAATAATTAATTATGATCATTATTTCAAATTAAAAAAATTTATTGAGATTAAAATTTAATAAAATTGAATGCATTTTATTTATCAAAGTTTGATCAAATCGCTCGACGATTTTATTCATTTCAAGATTATTTATAATAATGAGTTTTTATTTGATATTCGTTTAAATGAAACATTTTAAAAAAATCTTATTAATATATTCGTTTTTATTATCGAAACGAATACGATAAATTCGATAATCGCGAAATTTCAAATAAGTTTTAAAACGCAAAAATATAACGAAGATTTCATTTTTGTGACGAATATAATTTATTTTAAAATAATAAATAAAATCGTTTTCAAAAATTATAAAATATTTATAATCGTTAAAATTAATGAGAATCAAAGATTCAATAAAATCATTATAATTAAATTCGTTTAATAAGATATCAAACGTTATAAGCGAATTATAAGATATAACTCTTTAATAATTCATTATATAACATTCATAAATATATTTTTCGATAATGTTTTTAAAAAAATTCACACTCATAATAATATTAAAAAATTTATTAAAAATTTATTAATTCAAATGATTTATGCGAGCATATTATAATTAATAAATCAAATTTAAAAAAATATTATAAACGATTAAAGCATTATTGTTTTTTTAAAGATTTAAAAAAAACAAATCGCGATTTCGCGTATCGATTAACGTGATATTATCTTAAATTAAGATATAACCTTTTTTATGAAAAACGATTTTAATGTTAACATTTAAGAATTTTTTAATTGATAAAAGATTAACGCTTATATCGAATATATATAAAACATTAAAAATCGTTAAAATAATGCGTTTATTATTAATATTACAATTAAGATTAATAATATTATAAATAAAAGATTGAATTTTAACGTTTTCAATGTCTTTAATAAATCAAGATTGAATTTTAATATAAATGATAAATATCAAACGATCGATAAAAAAGTGATAAATATAATCAAAATTTATCATAATTCGAATATCGAAATTTATAAATTTGACGAACAATAAACTTTTGTTGAAGTTCGAATTCGTTATTAAATTAATAAAATTCTCATTTTCGTTTTGATTTAATTAATTGATTAGATTCAAAATGTTAAAATCATTTCAAATGAGATTCGAATGATTTTAATCATTTAATTTATCCAAAAATGTTATATAAACATAAAGATAATCGTTTTTTTCTGAAATATACGTTATATTAACGTTAAAATAATTATTCTTCTTTAAAGCGAAAACGTTAAAAAACGCTTTTTCGATGCGTTTACGTTTAACATTTAAAACATTAATATTCACATAAATGATATCGATTTGCGTTTTTTGTTTTTTTTATTCACTTACCTTATAAACTTTTTAAATTTTAAATAAAAGAATTTAATTCAGTATTTAATAGAAAAATGTTTAAATTTGCGATTAACGATTTTATAAAAAACATAAATTTCGCGATTGATGAAATCGAAATCGTCGAAATCGTTTTTGACGAATTATTTGTTTTTATTATTGCGATGAATGAATATAATAATATCATTTTTTTTAATTGCGAATATATAACGTTTTTCGTTTATAACGTCGTGAATAATTAAATCGAATTTAATTATTTTCGAATTATAAAACACGTAAATTTGATTATAAATTGTTATAAAGATATTATAAATTTTATCGAATTTCATAAAAAAGAGTTGAATAAAATAAGATTTTAATAATGATAAAAAATCGTTTAAATTAACGATTTCGACGTTGATTTTGCGAAAATCCTTTTTGTATTGACGAACGCCCTCTTTAAAATTGATGTTAATGTTACTATATAATTAACATATAAACTCGATATAAAATTCAAATGTAAATAAATTTGTCAAAAAACGATTTTTTATCTAAAAGTCAAATTTCTTTTATATATTATAATAACGAATATGTTTAAAAGAACATAATCGTTTTCAGATTTTCGATTTTCATTTTTTTTAATCGACTTTGAACATCGCTAATTTCGAATCTCATTTTTAAAATTCGAATGTTTATAACAAATAAATATAATGCATAAAAAATCAAAATAAGTTATAAAAATAAAAATGATTTATAAAAGAAAAATGATTACTTCTCTTTTCGAATTTTCATTATTTTTATTCGGTTTTAAATATCGCGAATTTCGAATCTTATATTTAAAATTTAAGTTATTATAAAACGTATAAAAAATAAAAGAAATGTATAAAGATAATTTCATATCAATTATTCGACGTTAAACTCATTATGATTATTCTGCGCTCGATTTACGTTATTTATTCGACGTTCGATTTTTTTAAAAATATACGTGCGAAGAAAAAGTTTAAAATTTAAATTATGTGATAAGTCACGTGATAAGCGTTTTGCGCTCGTAATATAGATCACACTTTTCTTCGTAACACTTTTAATGTAATATAATTAAGTGTCTTACATTATATCTTCATAATATTCGATCTTATAAATAAATAATGCGATAATAAATTGTCGCTTTAATAATTAATTGATAATCTCATTTTTCAAATTGAAAACGTAATTTGAAATTAATTTGCGAATATCATAATCGTTAATTTAATCGAAGTTTATATAATCGATGAATTTTTAAAGCGTATTTTTATAAATGAAATGTTAATTGATAATCTCTTTTAAATAGCGAAAAATGCATTTAATAATAATATAACAAAGTTTAATAAAATTAAAAGCGTATCGAAATATTATTAAATTGAATTTAATGTCGAATATAGCGTATATAAAAAATCTCATAATCGATTAATGAATCTGAAAATTTCTTTTAAAAATTGTGTTTTTTTTTCAATAAATATCGATCGTAAATTGATTTTCATTGAGATAAGTTTTAATTTGATTTTTTATATTTTATTAATACGAAGAAAACGCTCGATGTAAATGAATTATTTTAATCATAAAACTCAATTAACACGATCGCGAATTATTATCATTTTAAAACAATATTATCCTGCCCGTTTAATATATTTTAAGCCTCGTTATATACGATCAAAAAGTTCGATTTATAACGATTATTTAACAGTTTTTCATCGGTTATACAACCGTTGTTCAACCGTTATTCAATCAATCAAAAAACTCAACGCCTTTCTTAAAACCAAAAGCGGTTGAACAACCTTTATAACGTTATTGATTAATTAACCATCAAACAACCATTTTTTGGTTTTTTGACTGTCACACATCCATTCTCATCAAATACCCGTGATCATCGCAACCACATATTCATGACCGTATCCACTACAATCACATATCCATAACCTTATCCACTGCAACCACATGATCATGACCGTACCCACTGCAACCACATACCCATGACCGTATCTATTACAACCACATGATCATAATCATTACGATGACGATAACCATGTGATTGCAGCAGCCATGAATATGTGACTGCGATGGTCATAAGTATGTGACTACGATGGGTACGGGTCTGTGACTGCGATGGTCACGGATATGTGACTACGATGACCATGGATATGTGACTGCGATGACCATGGATACGGGTCTGTGACTGCGATGGCCATGAATATGTGACTGCGATGACCATGGGTACGGGTCTGTGACTGCGATGGCCATGGATATGTGACTGCGATGACCATGAATACGGGTCTATGACTGCGATGGCCATGGATATATGACTACGATGACCATGGATACGGGTCTGTGATTGCGATGGCCATGGATATGTGACTACGATGGCCGTGGATATGTGATTGCGATGACCATGGGTCTGTGACTGCGATGGCCATGGGTCTGTGACTGCGATGGCCATGGATATGTAACTGCGATGACCATGGATATGTGACTGCGATGGCCATGAATATGTGATTACGATGATCATGGATATGTGATTGCGATGATTATGAATCTGTGATTGCGATGGCCATGGATATAATTATATGATTCCTTTCAAAAAGTCTCAATCACATATCGGGTTTTTAAATCGTTTTTCAATCGATGTATAACCGATGTACATTTAAAATAGGTATACAATCATTAAACAATCGTTATATTACAGTTTTAAATCTCCGCGGGGGGCCTAGACAGTAATTATAAAAATCGAAATCGCTTATTTTAAATTTGATATTTGAAACATCTTTTATCTTAGAGAAAACACGCGACTTGGAAATGAAACATGTTGATAACATTGAATTCATGTTGAAATCGACTTTCTATCAACTTTCCATCAATGGTTCACTAGCTGTTCATTTGTGAAAATGCTACATTATCATATATTTACAATTGATATATATATAATCGATAGTTTTCAAAATTATATTTTAAATATAATAAGGTTCGCATTGAAGCGAGTATTTCGCTTAACGTATATCTTACGAAATATTGACGCCACATTATTTATTTTTCGATTTTTCGATTTTTTTCGAAAATTTCATCCTTGAAAAAGATACTTTATTTATAAACAAGTTGATAATTACTTAAAAATAAAAACAATTTGTTGACAAATCAAAAATTGTTAACACAATATTGAAAAACTGTTGACGCATTGTTGACGCATTGTTGACACATTATTAACATTAACAATTTGTTATTGAGAAATTATTGAAAAGTTGTTAACAATCTATTGATTAAAATTTTAATTATTGACGCGTTTTTAACTTTTTGTTAAAGCGCGATCTATAAACGATAAGGTTCCCTTAAAATACAAACAATTAATACATATAATTCTATCGAACTTCAAGAAATTTTTCGAAAAAAATACGAATATCATCGTAATCTATTAATTTTCAATTAACGTAATATAATTTGTAATTAATCGTAAATTATTTAAAATCAACTTTTCATCAAATGTTCATTAACTCTTTATTGACTCTTCATTGATTTTCCATCGACTTATAATCGACGATACATTTTAAATAATTTAATAATAATGAAACATTTTCAGAAATGAATATTAACGTTCATTTTGAAAAATGTAACGTTATTTGTAATTGAGTGAGTGAGCGCTATTATGCAGTTCGCATCATTAAAATAAACATACACTTATAGTTTATTAATGTTTCATACACTCAAAATTCTCAGATAGAATAATCTCATTAAGATATTCGTTGAATTTTAAATCGAGACGAATTAATAATAAAAACATCGTTTATATAAATAATAATAATGACATTAATGTTTAAATTAATAAAGATGTTAAATTCAATATTAATAAAAATGAAATTGAATTTTTTATATATTCGATAGAAATATTATTTTAAATTAAAAAAGATTATTTTAAATTATAAAAAGTTTTATTAAACTTATAAAGTTTATTAAAATAATTTTTTGAAATGAATTTAATAAATTGTTATATAGAAATCTTTTCCTCAACGTTTTTATAAAAGAAAATTATTTTAATATTTATTTGTTTTAAACTTTTATTTTTAGCGACGATTAAAACGAAAATCGTTTTATAAGATATAAATTTAATTATTAATATAAAAGTTTTATTAAAATTCAAATTTTTGTATTATTCGAAATTACGAATTATTTAATAAGTTTTGAAACGAATAACTTCGCGTTTGATAATATAAATTCATTTATTATAAAAAGTAATGCGTTTTTTAAATAAATCAATAAGCTCTTAAATTTTATTTTTTAATTAAAAATCATTTTTTCGACCATATCATTTTTTCATTATTTTCGATAAAAATTATTAATAATGATTTTTTTATAAGTTTTCGATTCGTGTATTTTTATTACGTTAATAACTTGAATAATTATCGTATATAATTAAATAAAATCTGATCAAAGATCGCGCGATATAAAATAAAAATGATTTGAATAAAATGACGCATTAAATTCATCGCTTTAAAGAGTGAGAGTTGATAACGATAACGAATTAAAAGTTGATAAGTTATTACTTTTAAAGATATTTGTAAACTTTATATTTATAAAAAGTTTAAATTTAAACGATTAAATGAATTTATCAATGTTTATTTTGTTTATAATAATCAATTTTTAACGACGAAAGACGTTATAAACGTCGAATCTTTTTTTTTCATTATTGAGTTAATTAACAATTGTAAATCAAGCAAAAAGGTATTCTTTTTTAAATCTTAAACGATTTTAAAAAATCAAATAATGTTATTATTTAATAATAATAAGGTATATAATAAATATAATCGTTTTCACAATTGATAAAATTTTTCTTCACAACGCGCTTTTGATTTTTGTTTTAATCAATAAGAAATTTACGCAAAATTATAAGATTTGAGGTTTTAATGCGACGTATATAATTCAAGCGAGATTTATAATTTATATAAATTTAATACGAAATGAATTTGCGCGAGCGTATAAGATTTCAAGTATAAAAATAATCAATAATTAATACGAATTTTAATCATTATTTTCAATTAAGTGTCGAAATTCAGGTCACGTGACGAGCGCATGCGCTTATAACTTAATCGCACTTTTCTTTATAACACTCTTAAAATAATATAATTAAGTGTTTTACATTATATTTTCATAAACTATAAACCCGAATTTGCTCGACAGTCGTTATAAACAAAATCTATTTATTTATAATTATAATTATAACTATTTTCAAACATTTCATATTTATCGTAATAAGATAATTAATTATAAAAATCTTTATTCAATTAATCAATCTTCTTAAAATGAATAATTTTTATTTACAAAATAATCTTTGAATTTAAACGATCATGATTTGAAATTCGTAGATTGAAAATCTCTTAATTTTCGATGAGTCGAAATTATTCGTTTTTAACCGAGCTCGTATATGTTGAAATATGATGTAAGACACTTAATTATATTACTTTAAAAGTGCTACGAAGGAAAGTGCGACTAAGCTACGGGCGCATGCGCCCATCACGTGACCTGTCACGTGATTCGAATTTGGACACTCCCCTTCGCACGCATACTTCTAAAAAAATCGAACCCCGGGTGAATAAGGTGAATCGAGCGTCGAATAGTTACAATGTGTGAAAATATGATGTAGAACACTTAATTGTATCATTCTAAGAGTGCTATAAAGAAAAGTGCGATTAAATTACGAGCGCATGCGTCCGTCACGTAACTTATCACATAATCTAAATTTCGACACTTTTTTTCGCACGCATATTTTTAAAAAAAATCGAACGTCGAATAAATAAGGTGAATCAAACGTAAAATAATTATAATGAACTTAATGTTAAATAATTAATGTGAAATCACTTTTATGCATCTCCCTTATCCTTTATATATTTTATAAAAATTTAAATTTTAAACACGAAATTCGAAACTCGCGATGTTCAAAATCGAATAAAAACAATGAAAATTCGAAAAAAGAAAATGACTATTTTTTTATAAACCATCCTTACTCTTTATACATCATCTCTTTCTCTTATAAACATTCGAATTTCAAAAAACGAGATTCGAAATTCGCGATGTTCAAAGTCGAGTAAAAAGAATGAAAATCGAAAATTTGAAAACGATTATGTTCTTTTGAACATATCCGTCACGATAACATATAAAAAAAATTTCACTTTTTGACGAAAAATCGTTTTTTGACAAATTTATTTGCAGATTATTTAATGCACATCAAAAATCGATCGACACATAATCGATAAATATATATAAAAGTTTATTTTTCGATTAAACGAAATATTTCGAATTGTATATGTATATATATATATGCATGCGATCGATTATAAGACTCGTGAAATCATTTTAAAATATTGATGTTTGATAATAATAATTAATAACGTGTATGCGAAAGATATATAACGATGATGTTTATAGTGTTGATAACGATAATAACGTTTAAAGGGGCGTCTGAGAGCATAAATATGATGATTTTAAAAGCATAAATATGATGATCTTAAAAGACATAAATATGATAACCTTAATGAGAATATTCAAGACGATTAACGAAAAAACGACGATAACGATCTTTTAAATGACGTTATAAATCTCAAATTTGAATTAAACATAAATATAAATGTTTCGAAAAGAGATTCGCAAAGTTTATGAATATAATTATAATAACGATAAATCAACTTTTAATATAATAATAATATAACGAAATTTTAACACGTTAAAATTGATATTAAAGATTTTATAAATAATTTCGATCTCGATCGATTATTCGAAATGTGAGAATTAATGAAATCATTTTTTTTGAAATTAAAGACGTTGAATAATGATAATGAGGTGATTTAAACGTCTTTTTTGAAATAACGATTCAAATAACTTTAAATAAATAATATAAAATTGTTTTCATTTTAAAAATATGGCGAAAGATAATAAATTTATCGAAACATCAAATTTCGATAAAATTATTAATCATTTATTTGTTAATAAAAACATATTGAATATTTATAATATTATTATTGATTTTTTCGCGCACAAAATAATGAGCGATATTAATGTGTTTAATGTAAATATAAAATTAAACGTTCTCTGCGAAAACGATTGCGTTTTAATTATTTTCAAAAATCATAATAATTTTAAAATTCGAATCGTTAAATCGTAAAAGTTAATTAAAAAGATTTTTCAATTAAAAAAATTTCTTAATAATTTATATTTGATTAATATATTTTATGTGGAAATATGATGTAGAACACTTAGTTATATTAATTTAAGAGTGCTACGAAAGAAAGTGCGATTTAAATTACGAGCGTATACGCTCATCACATAATCTATCACGTAATCTAAATTTCGACATTCCCCTTCGCACGCATATTCTTAAAAAAATCGAACGTCGAATAAATAAAATAAATCGAGCGTCAAATAATTATAATAAATTTAACGTCGAATAATTAATGAGAAATTATTTTTATGTATCTCTTTTACTTCTTATGCGTCTTATAAAAATTCAAATTTTAAATATAAAATTCGAAACTCGCGATGTTCAAAATCGAATAAAAACAATGAAAATCCGAAAAAATAATGTAATTATTCTTTCATAAATCATCTTTATTTTATAAATTATTCTTATCTTTTATGCATCATTTTTCTTCTCTCATAAACATTCGAATTTCAAAAACGAGATTTGAAACTCGCGATGTTTAAAGCCGAATAAAAAAAATGAAAATCGAAAAACTGAAAACGATTATGTTCTTTTTGAACATATTCGTCACGATATCACATAAAAAAAATTCCACTTTTTGACGAAAAACCGTTTTTTGATAAATTTATTTTCAATTCATTTAATGCACATTAAAAATCGATTAACACATAATTAATAAATATATGTGAAAATTTATTTTTCGATTGAACGAAATATTCCGAATTGCGTATGCATATATATATATATATATATATGCGATCCATTGTAAGGCCCGTGAAAATCGTTTCAGAATATTGATATTTGATAATAATGATTGATAACGTGCATGCGAAAGATGTATAACGATAATGTTCATAATGCTAATAGCGGCAATAACGCCTAAAAGCATAAATATAATAAGCTTAAAAATATAAACATAATGATTTTAAAAGGTTTATATAATAATCTTAATGAGAATATTTAAGGCGATTAACGAAAAAACGACGACAACAATCTTTTAAATAACGTCGCAAATCTCAAATTTAAATCGAACATAAAAATAAATCTTTCGAAAAAAACTTCGCATATTTGATGATTATAATTATAATAACGATAAATTAATTCTTGATATTATAATGATATGACGGAATTTTAACACGTTAAAATTAATATTGAGATTTTGCGAATAATTTCGATCTCGATCGATCATTCGATCAATTATCCGAAATATAAAAATCAATAAAATCGTTTTTTTGAAATTGAGGGCGTTGAATAATAACAATAAAACGATTTAAACGATTTAAACGTTTTAAACGTTTTCTTTAAAACAATAATTCAAATAATTTTAAATGAATAATATAAGATTGTTTTCATTTTAAAAACATCGCGGAAGATAACGAATTTATCGAAACATAAGATTTTGATAAAATCATTAATCATTTATTTATTAATAAAAACATATTAAACATTTATAATATCATCATTAACTTTTTCGCGTATAAAATGATGAATAATGTTAATGTGTTTGATGCGAATATGAAATTGAAGGTTTTTTACGAAAACGATTACGCTTTAATTATTTTTAAAAATCACGATAATTTTAAGATTTAAATTATTAAATTATAAAAATTGATTAAAAAGGTTTTTCAATTAAATAACTTTTTTAATAATTTACATTTAATTAATATATTTTGTTTTATAAATAAATAATGTTATAATGATTTAACGTTTATTTAATCAATTAATAACGTTATTATTCAAATTAAATAAATAATCAAAAATGAATTTTCGAATTGAATTTTCAATTCAATTAAAATCAATATAATCGAATAAATCTTTTAAAAAAGTCTTATATACGAATTCGTAATGTACTATATTTTTAAAATATCAAAAGATTCGAATAATCGCATTTTAATGCGTTGAAATAAAATTAATTAAATATCGATTAATCAAAGAAACGATATAAATAATATCGAAATGAATTTTTAATATAACGTATATAAAAGAATTTATAACGAATTAATACTTTTCACGAAACTTTTTAAAAATCAAATAATTTTCTTCGACGAACGTTAATTTGCGATTGATTTCGAATAATATATTAATAAAAATGAGATTTTAATATTTGAAATAACTGAGAAAGCGTGTGATATACGCTTTTTATCTCAAACGAATAATATTATTATAACGATTTTTTTTGATGATTATGTTTAAATAAAAGACGTATAATCTTAAATTTAATATATAAAATTTGACGTTTAAAACATCTTTGATTCGTTTAATAACGACTTTATTGCGATTTATAATTAAAATATTATCGATATAAAACGTTATAATAATCTCTTTTTTGAAATTCATAAACATATTATTATTCGATTTAATAAAATTAAAATCGAATTTCTTTATATAAATCGAGAAATGTTGATATTAAATTTTAAAAGATTATTTTAAATCATAAAGAATCTTATTTAATTTATAAATCTTAATATTATTTTTATTAAAGTTTTCAAATTATTAAATATAAATGTTTTTTTGAATATTATTATAAAAAAAAACGATTTTAACGTTTATTTATTTCACATTTTAATTCATAATCGTCATAAACGCAAAAATCATTGTATAATTTATAAACTTTATTATTGACGCGAAAGTGTTATAATAATTATAATCTTTTTATTATTCGAATCTTCGAATAATTTAACGTGTTTTATAATAAATGATTTTTCTTTTAAAACCTTATTTCACGATATAAATTTAACGATTTTAAAAGACACGAACTCTTAAAAGCGTTTAAATAAAATATTAAATGTTATTATTTATAAAGAATTTATATTCATCTCGCATATCAATTTTTCAATTTATACGAATTAAATTGTTAAAAATCATTTATTCATAAATTATAAATTTGAAAATATTAAATTTATTGATATGATTCACAAAAAAAACAAAAATAACGAAAATTCTCATTAAAAAATCAAATAATAAATCACGAAAATTCGAAATAATGAGATCTTTATGATCATTAAATATCTCTTAAATAATCTTATATTCGAAATGTTTTCACATAATTTTCATTTTAATAAATTTCGAAAATATCGATAAAGAAGAAATAATAATAAATTTAATAATTAAGATAATAAATTTGATAAATGTTATAAACACACGCATTATAATGATAATAAAATGAGATTTTTAAAAGCGATTAACGATTAATGATGAAATATTCATTAATGATAATCGATTTAACGATTTAATCGAAATCATAAATTCAACATTTGATAATATAATAATACGTTATTTATTTAATGTTTCTTTTATAACGAATATTGATATAAAAAAATGTTAATATTTATTTGAAAATTCGTAAATCTCAATTTTCTTTTCGAAATTTACGAAATATAAACCTTTTTCGACGAAATATATATCGTTAACGCGAATAATTTTCTTTTTAATTAAATTATAAAAACGAAAAATGAATTCGTTCTTATAATTTAAAAAAATATATTTTTTATTTTTATTTATAATTTTTTTTGAATACATTTTAAAGCGTAAACAATGAAATTAATAATACACAAATGAAAAAAAAAATTGTGATAATAAAAGATTTTAATAAATATAATGATAATTTTGATGTTAAAAAAACGTATCGTTAAATAATTGATTATAATCATTATTTCAAATCAAAAAAATTTATTAAAATTGAAATTTAACAAAATTGAATGAATTTTATTTATTAAAATTTGATTAAATCGCTCGACGATTTCATTTATTTCGAAATTATTTATAATAATAAATTTTTATTTGATGTTCGTTTAAACGAAATATTTAAAAAAAACTTTATTAATATATTCGTTTTCATTATCAAAATAAATATAATTAATTTAATAATCGCGAGATTTTAAATAGATTTTGAAACGTAAAAATATAATGAAAATTTCGCTTTTATAACGAATATAATAAATTTCAAAATAACAAATAAAATTATTTTTGAACGTTATAAAATATTTATAATTATTAAAATTAATAAAAATCAAAGATTCAATAAAATCGTTATAAATAAATTCATTTGATAAAATATCGAACGTTATAAGCGAATTATAAAAAATAATCTTTTGACGACTTATTATATAACATTCGCAAATGTATTTTTCGATAATGTTTTTAAAAAAAAAAATTCATAATAATATTAAAAAGTTTATTAAAATTATATTAATTCAAATGATTCATGCGAGTATATTATAATTAATGAATTAAATTCGAAAAAAACATTATAAGCGATTAAAATATTATTGTTTTCTCAAAAATTAAAAAAAAAACAAATCGCGATTTCGCGTATTGATTAACGTGATATTATTTTGAATTAAAATATAACCTTTTTTATAAAAAACGATTTTAATATTAACATTTAAAAACCTTTTAATTGATAAAAGATTGACGCTTATATCGAGCACGAGCAAAATATTAAAAATCGTTAAAATAACGCGTTTATCATTAACATTATAATCAAAATTAATAATATCGCAAATAAAAAATTAAACTTTAACGCCTTTAATATTTTTAATAAATCAAAATTAAATCTTAATATAAATAATAAATATCGAACGATCGATAAAAAAAATGACGAGTGCAATCAAAATTTATCACAATTTTAATATCGAGATTCAAAAATTTGAAAAACGATAAATGTTTATTTAAATCGAAATTCATTATTAAATTAATAAGGTTTTTATTTTGATTTTCGTTATTAAACGAATCAAAAATGTTTTAAACGTTAAATTTCATATATTAAATTTAAGATTATACGTTTTTTATTTGAATATAATCGTCAAAAGAAATCGTCATAACGACATTATTCGTTTAAGATAAAAAACGTATATCACATATTTTCTCAATTATTTTAAATGTTGAAATCTCATCTTTATTAATACATTATTCGAAATTAATCACAAATTAATATTCGTCGAAAAAGATTATGTGATTTTTAAAAAACTTCGTGAAAAATATTAATTCGTTATAAATTTTCTTCTATACGTTATATTGAAAATTTATTTCGATATCGTTTATATTATTTTTTTGATTAATCGATATTCAATTAATTTTATTTTAACGCATTAAAATGCGATTATTCGAATTTTTCGATATTTTAAAAATATAATATATTACGAATTCGTGTATAAGAGTTTTTTAAAGAATTTATTCGATTATATTAATTTTAATTGAATTAAAAATTCAATTCAAGGATTAATTTTTAATTATTTATTTAATTTGAATAATAACGTTATTAATTGATTAAATAAACGTTAAATTATTATAATATTATTCATTTATAAAACAAAATATATCGATTAAACGCAAATTATTAAGAAAATTATTTGATTAAAAAACCTTTTCAATTAATTTTTATGATTTGACGATTCGAATTTCAAAATTATTATGATTTTTGAAAACAATTAAAACGTAATCGCTTTTGTAAAAAACGTTTAATTTCATATTCGCATTAAACACATTAACATCGCTCATTATTTTATGCGCGAAAAAGTCAATGATAATATTATAAATGTTCAATATGTTTTTATTAATAAATAAATGATTGATAATCTTATCAAGGTTTCATGTTTCGATAAGTTTATTACCTTTCGCGATGCTTTTAAAATGAAAATAATCTCATATTATTTATTTAAAATTATTTAAATCATTATTTTAAAAAAAAACGTTTAAAACGTTTAATTCGTTTAAATCGTCTCGTTGTTATTATTTTACGTCTTTAATTTTAAAAAAACGATTTCATTAATCTCCGCATTTCGAATAATCGATCGAATAATCGATCGAAATCGAAATCATTCGCAGAATCTCAATATCAATTTTAACGTGTCAAAACTTCGTTATGTTATCATTATATCAAAAGTTGATTTATCATTATTACAATTATAATAACGAACTTTGCGAATTTTTTTTCAAAACACCTATATTTATATTCGATTCGAATTTGAGATTTATAACGTCATTCAAAACGTCGTTATCGTCGTTTTTTCATTAATCGTCTTAAATATTTTTATCAAAGTTATTATATTCATATTTCTTAAAATTATTATATTTATACTTTTAAAGTCATCGTATTCATGTTCTTAAACGTTATTATCGTCATTATCATCATCATTATCGTTCTTATACATTTTTCGTATACACGTTATCAATTATTATTATCAAATATTAATATCTTAAAACGATCTCACGGGTCTTACAATCGATCGTATACATATATATATATGCATATACAATTCGAAATATTTCGTTCAATCGAAAAATAAACTCTCACATATATTCATTAATTACGTGTCGATCGATTTTTGATATGCATCAGATGAATTGAAAATAAATTTGTCAAAAAACGGTTTTTTATCAAAAAGTGGAATTTTTTCTATGTGACACCGTGACGAATATGTTCAAAAGAACATAATCATTTTCAAATTTTGATTTTCACTCTTTTTACCCGGCTTTGAACATCGCGAATTTCGAATCTCATTTTTGAAATTCGAATATTTATAAAGGGAGAAGAGATGATATATAAAAAATAAAAATGATTTATGAAATAAAAATGATTTATGAAATAAAAATGATTCATAAAGAAAATGATTATTCGTTTTCGGATTTTCATTATTTCTATTCGATTTTGAACATCGCGAATTTCGAATTTCATATTTGAAATTCGAATTTTTATGAGGCGCATAAAAGATAAAAAAGATATATAAGATTAATTTTATATTAATTATTCGACGTTAAGCTCATTATAATTACTCGACGCTCGATTTATCTTATTTATTCGACGTTCGATTTTTCTAAAAATATGCGTGCGAAAAAAAGTGTCGAAATTCAAATTATGTGATAAATTATATGACGGACGCATGCGCTCGTAACTTAATCGCACTTTCCTTCATAGCACTTTTAAAGTAAGACAATTAAGTGTCTTATATTATATTTCAACATTAACACATTTTGTATATATTTCTAAATAAGCGCGATTTCATACAGAATTCGTAAATCGTAAATAATGTAACGATAAAATCAATCAAAAACGTAAATTTCTCGCTTAATAATCGTAAATCATAAGACGTAAAATTCGAATCCGAAAAAATAAATAAAATAAAAAAAAATAAAAAAAAATAAAAAATTCTAAAAAATTAAAAAATTAAAAAATAAAAAAAAATCACAATTCGTTTCAAATTTGCATAAAATTTACAAGTTTAATAAATAACTAAATTTAGAATCTCGATTCGAAAAAAGAAAATTTTAATTTTAAAAAAAAATTTAAAAAAAAATTCGAAAAAAAAAATTTAAAATTAAAACAAAAAAATAACTTCCTGCATTTAAAATAGAATTCATAAATTTAATGCCTTCACAATTTTAATGTATTTATAATTTAAATACATTAATAAATTTAAAATTTCAGTTCGAAGAGAGAGAGGGAAAAAAAAAAAAAAAAAAAGAAAAGTTTAATCGGCGTTAAGCCTTAAGTCCGTTTCGCCTTCGTTTGTTTTTAAGTATCATAAATTTAATTCATGGACCCTAATTTGTTTATTAATAAAAACATATTAAATATTCATAATATCATTATTGATTTTTTCGCGCATGAAATGATGAATAATGTTAATGTGTTTAATATGAACATAAAATTAAACGTTTTTTGCGAAAAAGATTACGTTTTAATTATTTTCAAAAATCATAATGATTTTAAGATTCGAATCGTCAAGTCATAAAAATTAATTAAAAAAAAGTTTCAATTAGATAACTTTTTTAATAATTTACATTTAATCGATATATTTTATTTTATAAATAAATGATATCATAATGATTTAACGCTTATTCGATTAATTAATAATATTATTATTAAAATTGAATAAATAATTGAAAATGAATCTTCGAATTAAATTCTTAATTCAATTAAAATCAATATAATCGAATAAATCTTTTAAAGAATTCTCATACACGAGTTTATAATGCATCGTATTTTTGAAATATCGAAAAATTCGAATAATCGCATTTTAATGCGTTGAAATAAAATTGATTGAATATCGATTAATCAAAGAAATAACATAAACGATATCGAAATGAATTTTCAATATAATGTATATGAAAAAATTTATAATAAATTGATATTTTTCATAAAACTTTTTAAAAATCAAATAATCCTCTTCGACGAACATTAATCTACGATTGATTTCAAATAATATATTAATAAAAATGAAATTTCAACATTTGAAATGATTAAAAAAGCGTATAATGTACGCTTTTTATTTTAAACGAATAATATCATTATGACGATCTTTTTTAACGATCATATTCAAATAAAAAACGCATAATCTTAAATTTGATATATAATTTTAACGTTTAAAACATCTTTGATTCGTTTGATAACGATTTTATTGCGATTTATAATCAAAATATCATCGATATAAAACGTTATAATGATTTTTTTTAAGATTTATAAACACATTATTATTCGATTCGATAAAATTAAGATCGATTTTTTTTATATAAATCGAAAAATGTTAATATCAAATCTTAAAAAATTGTTTCAAATCATAAAAAACCTTATTCAATTTATAAATCTTGATATTATTTTTGTTAAAGTTTTCAAATTGTTACACATAAATGTTCTCTTAAACATTATCATAAAAAAAACGATTTTAACATTTATTTATTTCACGTTTTAATTCATAATCGCCGCAAACGCAAAAATCGCTTTATAATTCATAAATTTTATTATCAACGCGAAAATATTATAATAATCGCGATTTTTTTATTATTCGAATCCTCGAACAATTTAATGTGTTTTATAACGAATGATTTTTTTCTCGAAATTTCATTTTATAATATAAATTCAACGATTTTCAAAAAATATAATCCTTTAAAGACGTTTAAATAAAATATCAAATGTTATTATTCATAAAAAACTTATATTCATTTCACATGTTAATCTTTTAATTTATACGAAACAAATTATTAAAAATCATTTATTCGTAAATTATAAATTTAAAGATATCAAATTTATTAATATGATTCGCAAAAAAAACAAAAAAAACGAAAATTCTTATCAAAAAATCAAATAATAAATCACGAAAGTTCGAAATAATGAGATTTTTATAATCATCAAATATTTTTTAAATAACTTCATATTCGAAATGTTTTCATATAATTTTTAATTTAATAAATTTTAAAAACATCGACGAAGAGAAAGCGATAATAAATTTAATGATTGATATAATAAATTTGATAAATGTTATAAACACACACATTGCAATAATGATAAAACAAAATCTTTAAAAACGATTAATGATTAACGATGAAATATCCGCTGACGACAATCGATTTGACGATTTAATCGAAATTATAAATTTAATGTTTGATAATACAATAATACGTTGCTTATTCAATGTTTCTCTTATAATAAATATTAATATAAAAAAACGTTAACGTTTATTTAAAATTTTATGAATTTCAATTTTCTTTTCGAGATTTATAAAATATAAACGTTTTTTAATAAAATGCATATCATTAATGCGAATAATTTTCTTTTTGATTAAATTATAAAGACGAAAAATGAATTTATTTTTATAATTTAAAAAAATACATTTCTCGTTTTTATTTATAATTTTTTTTAAACACGTTTAAAAACGTAAACGATGAAATTAATAATACGCAAATAAAAAAAAAGTTTATAATAACAAAAGATTTTGAAAAATGTGATGATGATCTTAATATTAAAAAAACGCATTATTAAATAATTAATTATAATGATTATTTCAAATAAATTTTTTTTATTGAAATTGAAACTTAATAAAATTGAATGCATTTTATTTATTAAAATTTAATTAAATCGTTCGACGATTTTATTTATTTCGAGATTATTTGCGATAATAAATTTCTATTTAATATTCATTTGAACGAGACATTTTAAAAAGACTTTATGAATATATTCGTTTTTATTATTAAAACGGATACGATAGATTTAATAATCGCGAGATTTTAAATAGAATTTGAAACGCAAAAACATAACGAAAATCTCACTTTTATAATGAATATAATAAATTTTAAAATAATAAATGAAATCGTTTTTAAACGTCACAAAATATTTATAATTATTAAAATTAATAAAAATCAAAGATTTAATAAAATTATTATAAATAAATTCGCTTGATAAAATATCGAGCGTTATAAACAAATTATAAAAAATAATTTTTTAACGATTCATCATATAACATTCGCAAATGTATTTCTCGACGATATTTTTGAAAAAATTCATATTCATAATAATGATAAAAAGCTTATTAAGATTTTATTGATTCAAATAATTTATACGAATATATTATAATTAATAAATTAAATTCAAAAAAACGTTATAAACGATCAAAACATTATTATTCTTTCATAAATTCAAAAAAAAAACAAATCGCGATTTCGCGTATTAATTAATAATATATTATTTTAAATTAAAACACAATTTTTTTTTATAAAAGACGATTTCAATATCAACATTTAAAAACCTTTTAATCGATAAAAAATTTGATGTTTATATCGAACATATATAAGACATTGAAAATCGTTAAAATAACGCGTTTATTATTAACATTGCAATTAAAATTAATGATATCATAAACAAAAATTGAACTTTAACGTTTTCAATGCCTTTGATAAATCGAAATTGAATTTTGATATAAATAATAAATATCGAACGTTCGATAAAGAAATAACGAATAAAATTAAAATCTATTATAATTCGAACATCGAAATTCATAAATTTAACGAACGATATATTTTTATTTTTATTTAAATTCATTATTAAATTAATAAAGTTCTCGTTCTCGTTTTAATTTATTTAATTAATTATATTCAAAATGTTAAAATCATTCGAAATGAAATTCGAATGATTTTGATTATTCAATTTATTCAAAAATGTTATATAAATATGAACATAATCATTCTTTTTTAAAATATACGTCATATTAACGTTGAAATAACCTTTTTTTTAAACAAAAACGTTAAATAACGTTTCTTCGATGCGTTTGCGTTTAACATTTAAGATATTAATGCTCAAATAAATAACATCAATTTATATCTTTTTTTTTTATTCATTTATAAACTTTTCAAATTTTAAATAAAAAAATTTGATTTAACATTTAACAAAAAAATGTTTGAATTTGCGATCAACGATTTTATAAAAAATATAAATTTCGCGATTAATAAAATCAAAATCATCGAAATCGTTTTTAATGAATTATTTATTCTTATTATTGCGATGAGCGAGTATAACAATTTTTTTTTTTAATTATAAACATATAACGCTTTTCGTTCATTACGTCATAAATAATCAAATTAAATTTAATTATTTTCAAATCATAAAGCACATAAATTTGAATATAAATTATTATAAAAATATCGTAAATTTCGTCAAATTTTATAAAAAAGAATTAAATGAAATAAGATTTCGATAATGATAATAAGTCGTTTAAATTAACGATTTTAACGTTAACTTTACGAAAATCCTTTTTATATTAATAAACGCTTTTTTTGAAATTAATATTAATGTTATATAATTAACGCATAAACTCGATATAAAATTCAAATTTCATAAATTTATAATAAATATCGATAACATTTAATATAATTTGAGAATTTTTATTATATTTTTTGATGAATTGACGATTAATATAATTAAAACGTTAATAAATAATCACGTAAATTTAAAACTTAATGATGTTAATAAAAAATAAAAAATCATTTAACATTAATCAATCATTAATATCTTCGCTTCATTTAATATATTTAATAATAAATTTCAGAATGATAATGAAAATCAAAAAGAAGTTGCCTTCGTTATTTATAAAAACATTTTTAATAACATTTTAAACGCTGAATTTAATCATTGATATCAAAAAAAATAAATGAAAAAATATAAAAAATTGATAATGATAACGAAAATAACGAAAGCGAGAATTTTTTTATCACGATTAAAAACGAATCGAAAAAATCGTTTTAAAAAATGCCGCTTTGAAAAAATATCAGAATAAACGAATTTAATAATGATTTAAAAAACGATTCGAACGTTTTAAAAAAAAATGATAAATGAAATCGTTTATCTTTAGCGCGTAAATCAAAGATTTTGATATCGTTTAAAACGTTAAATGATTTCTCGTTGACTTCAAAATCGCTATCACATAACGATAATGTAAAAAAAAAAAAAAAAAAAAAGTTTTATCAATCTTCGTTAAAGTCGTCGAGATTTTTATTAATATCAATTAATTATTATTATTATATTTCAAAATTTTATAACAATAACGAGAAATGCTTATGCGAAAATTAATAATAAATTTAAATAATAATATTATAACAAAATAAAATCAATAATACGAAAAATTTAATTTTAAATTTGATGATAAAAATTTAATTTAATTAAGATTATATTGAATGCAATTATAAACGTATAAAAATTTTTAAAAATTTCGCATTTTTTTTATGTTATTCAATTAAAAATTCGAATTCAAAATATTCGCTTCGACGATTATCATCGTGAAATCAAAATTAATAAAACTTCATAATTACGATGATTAAATGTTATCGATAACGAATAAAAAATTCAATGATAAAATCTTAATCTTTTTTTTCAAATTTTTTTTAAAATTGAAACGTTAACTTTGACATATAAAATTTATTATTTTTAATTTCAAATAAACTTTTAAGCGTTTAAATAATAATAAAATTAACTTTAAATAATTTTAAATGATAATCAAATTAATAATCAAATTAACATTTAATCATTCAATTTATTTTATTACTTCGATATATCATTAAAAATATAAATCATTAATTTAATAAAATGTCATAAAAACAAAAACGCATTTTTATTTATTTAATGTGTTTCACGCAAAAAAATTGATAATGTTATAAAAATCTTATCATAATTCGATCGCACGATCGCAAATCGCATACGACTTCGATTAAAAACGAATAACTTCGATTTGTCGAAAATTAAAAGATTTTTAACCTTCGAATTTCGAATCATAATCATTTAAATTCAAAGATTATTTTATAAATAAAAATTATTCATCTCAAAAAGGTTAATTGAATAAAGATTTTTATAATTGATTATCTTATTACGATGAGCATAAAATGTTTAAAAACAATAATAATCATAATGATGAATAAATAAATTATGTTTATAACGATCGTCGAGCAAATTCGAATTTATAACCTATTGAAATATAATATAGAACACTTAATTATACTATTTTAAAAGTGTCACGGAGAAAAGTGCGATTAAATTACGAGCGCATGCGCCCGTCACATGACCTGTCACGTGATCTAAATTTCGATAATATACGATTATACGATCGAATCATAATAAAATCCTTATAACATTATCAGCTTCTCTACGTGAAACACATTAAAAAAAATGCGCCCTTATTTTTATAACATTTCATTAAATTAATAACTTGCATCTTCAACGATATATCGAATTAATGAAATAACTTAAATGATTAAATACCAACGTTATTATCAATTTAATCATTATTTGAAACAATTTAAAATTAACTTCATTATCATTTAAACGTTTAAAGTCTATTTGAAATCAAAAATAATAAGTTTTATGTGTCAAGTTTAACGTTTTAATTCAAAAACCTCTTAAAGAAAAAAATTGAGATTTTATTATCAAATTATTCATTCGTTATCGATAGCATTTTATTATTATAATTATACAATTTAGTTAATTTCAATCTTACGATAATAATCGTCGAAATGAATATCTTAAATTCGAATCTTTGATTGAATAATATAAAAAAAAGCGAATTTTTTAAAAAGATTTGCACGTTTATAATTACACTCAATATAATCTCAATCGAAGTTATTTTTCATTAATATTATTAAATTTAAAACTTATATAACTATTCGTTAGCGTTTTAATTACGTTAATCGTCAATTCATTAAAAAGCATAATAAAAACTTTCAAATAATATTAAACGTCATTAATGCCTATTATAAATTTACGAACTTTAAATTTTATATCGAATTTATACGTTGATTATATAACATTAATATCAATTTCGAAAAGAATGTTCGTTAATATGAAAAAGACATTTATAAAATCAACGTCGAAATCATTAATTTGAACGATTTATTATTATTATCGAAGTCTTATCTCATTCAATTCTTTTTTATAAAAGTCGATGAAATTTACGATATCTTTATAACAATTTATGTTTAAATTTATATGTTTTATAATTCGAATGTAATTAAATTCGATTTAATTATTTGTGACGTAATAAACGAAAAGCGTCATATGCTCGCAATTAAAAAAGATGATATTATTATATTCATTTATCGCAATAATAAAAACAAATAATTCGTTAACGGCGATTTCGATAATTTTAATTTTATTAATCGCGAAATTTATATTTTTTATAAGATCGCTGATTGCAAATTTAAATATTTTTTTATTAAATATTAAATCAAATTTTTTCATTTAAAATTTGAAAAATTTATAAATAAATAAAAGAAAAAGAAAAAGATGTAAATCGATGTTATTTATATAAACATTAACGTTTTAAATATTAAACGCAAACGCATCGAAAAAGCGTTATTTAACGTCTCCGCTTTAAAGAAAAATAATTATATTAATGTTAATATAACGTATATTTCAAAAAAACGATTATTTTCATATTTATATAATATTTTTGAACGAATTAAATAATCAAAATTATTCGAATTTCATTTTGAATGATTTTAACATTTGAAATGTCAATTAAACAAATTAAAACGAAAATGAAAACTCTATTAATTTGATAATGAACTTCGATTTAAACAAAAATTTATTATTCGTTAAATTTATAAATCTCGATATTCGAATTATAATAACTTTTGATTACACTCGCCATTTTTTTATCGATTATTTAATATTTATTATTTATAATAAAATTCAATCTCGATTTATTAAAAACATTAAAAATGTTAAAATTCAATTTTTATTTGCGATATAATTAATTTTAATTATAAGATTAATAATAAACGCGTTATTGTAACGATTTTTAATATTTTACACGTGCTCGATATAAACGTCACTAATCTATCACCCTCACAAGTTTTTCGTCTGATAGACAGCCGCTTGACAGTCGATATTCAATTGATTAACAACCGATTTCCATCGACTGGGCAGCCGCTGTTCATCGATTTGAAATCGATTATTAATCAATTGAATATCGGTTGATAAGCGGCTAAAGAACGGTTTGGAGATAAATGAAAAATCATCATTTTTTATTAAAATTGACATCGATTTTAAGCGGGCCACCCGTAGCCGTTGATAAACGATTAATTCATCATTACTCAATCGTCGATCAGCCGCTATTCAACCGTCGATCAATCGTTATCAAACCGATTAACATTTGATGTCAAGTCGCTGTTTAATTATTCAACCGTCCCGAACCTTGCAACAACATTTTCATTATTTATTCACACCGCTGAAAGTCATTTGCAATCAATCCATTTCATTATTTATTTACATCGCTATTGCAACTAGCTCATAAATAATCGATATCTTAATCACATTTCAATAAATATCGTTTCCCACCGTTCATTTGTCAATCAGATTCGTTCGAAACTTCGATAATATAAATGCTTTTATATGATAATTCTCATATATCGAATATGCGTTATTTTACGATGCATATATAAATGAAGAGGTTCAAAACAGGATCGGTGAGAGGCTCTAATGAATCGTCCTTTTCGAAACATACCTGCACGATATTAATAACAATAAATTCATATTTGTTATTTCGATATGAATATAAAAAACATTGCGTAAAATACGTTTTGACATCGTTGATCATCATAATATAATCTCTTATAATGTATATATGACGTTTATTGATTTTATAAAAATCTTTATCAATTGAGTATCTTATCGCAAATAGATAAGAACTCACGAATCTATATATGTTATTCTTCGATATTATTTGATAAGTTTGGGTTCGAAATTCAACACTCGTAATTCGTAACATTTTTTATATGTATTCATCAACCCTTATATGAAAGAATATTATATTAACAATTTTATTAACTTTATGCTTGATGTGATTTGTAATTCTTTATCGAATTTAAAATTTACAAAAAAAAATTGTGCGAGATGATGTTTTTCATTTTCGATTATCGTGTGTGTTTCATTATGCTTCTCGTTCATATTTTGTTTATTTATAAACAAAAAGTTTTTCATAAATGTAAAGCAAAAAATGTTTATTAAATTTAAAACCTTAATAATTTTCGAATGAATAACATTTTAAACGTCGATCAAATTTAAACGTAAAGATTGGATTATAGCGTTATGAGAGAAGAGATATTTTATCAAATTCGATGATGTTATTTAATTCGTCATTTTTTTGAAGATTTTATATAAAAATTAACAATTAATAATCAGATATTAAGAGAGATGTTATATTTATGTTTCAATTTTTCGATAAACACGCTCAAATTCATTATTGTTTCATATTCGCGAATTATATTAACGAAATAAAGGCTTATATGAATATTCGAGAATGTTAAAAGCTTTTTAAACTTATTTTTTTTGAATTTGCGTTTTCTTTATTTAAAAGTCTTAATAAGATTTTTCGAATTTTTGACGACGAAAAGCACCTTTAAAAATGCGTTATTTGTTTCATCATTTATTCTTTCAACATCATCTTTTGTTTTCTCTTCTTTATTCGCTTATTCACGAATCTCATTAATGTCATTATTCGTGTCCTTTTATTCATCAATGTTATTATCATCTTCATTTATATCTCCGCGAAAGGTTTTTGTAGTTTGCATAACATAAATTATTAGATCTTGATACGTTTATTGTTTTTTGATAATAATTTAACGAAGTTTGAAATGATAAGTGTATCTTTGATTATTTATCAAGGTGTTGACATATGTAATTATATCAAATGTCTTTATGATTATCTTAATCGTAATAATCTCATAATTAAAGATTTTTATAATAATTTGAAAATATGTAAAACGAAATCATTTAATCGATATATATTTATATAAAATGAATGAAATCAAAATAAATGCACGATCAACTTTTGATAAAAATCAAGATCAAATATAAAATGAAAAACTTTATATACGAAATCATTTTGAAAAATATTGAAATATTTGAAAAGTCTTCAAATAAAATGCGTTTCCCCTTTTGTTCAATACAATAATCATTAAAAAACTTTATAATATTCGTTCGATATCTTATCATTTCGAATATGAAGCGTCGTACATTCGAGATAAAATAAGATCGAAATATAATATCAATTTAGCGATTATTAAAAATTCAATTCTGATGTTTATTCTTTTAACAAATGCCTTTTGCGTTTTGCGAAAGACTTCTTTTATAAATATTCGCTATTATATGATTTTTTAATAATATCTTTTATTTCGAATTATGTTATAAAAAAGATTGTCTTTTTCGAGTTTAAGATATAAATAAGTTCGATATTTCATGTTAATATTATATCGAAGAAACCTTTCATTATTCGTTTGTTGTGATATGTCATCGAGAAAAATTATATTGAACGCGTAAACCTTTTTTGCCTCTTCGTTAATGATCATTTTCAAATTATGATTCATTTGTTTAATGATCTTGTTAAAGACTTTTATAATCGTTTTCAGATTAATATTGTATGAATTTAAGGTTAAAATAAAGATATTGATAATTTTACGTCGTTTCTTATAAGAAAGACAGATTGAAATAAGATAAAACGTTTTCAAAACATAATATATGTTACGATGTATTTCGAAATCATTAATAAATAAAAGATATAAAAAAGATATATAAATGTTAAAGATTTTTGTAATATGATCACGTTCGAAATATTGCACTTTTAATTTATCGCGAATTTGATATATTTGACGAATTGAGTGAACATTAAATGTTTATCGCGTAAAAACCCTTCGAATATATTAATTATCGATAAATGTGATTTCATTTTCTTCGTTAAAAAAGTTATGATTTATATGAATCTTGATATGTTGAATGAGATATTATAAAAAAACCTCGATTTGATTATTCTTTATAAAAAACAATTCGTTGAAATCTTTAAAATTTAAAACGAAATTATTTAAATTGAGGTTTGATATGTTTATAATATTTTGCAATGTGATTATAATATCATTGATATCAAAAACGTTTATTTTGCGTTCTCGATTAATAAAAATGATTCGTTCGCGTGATTAATTAATATTTTAAATTTAAAATAAATCTTCGAAGATAATTAACTCTTTTTGTACAATGAAATAAACATCATTTGATATGATATGTATAAATGATTCTCATGCAGAAGAGTGTCATATTTTTATAAGTTTATCAACGTATTTTATTATGTCAAAGAACATCTTTTCTCTCAATTGTGTGATAAATAAAATTATGAAAACCAGGTTAATTAAATCGTATTAATATTGTCAAGCGAGTCTCTTTATTTATATTCGTTATCGCACATCTTTTTTACGTTTTATCATTAACGATAATTTTTTAATAATGATTAATAGAGCTTTTCGTAATAGTTTCAACAATGAAATGTGTCGTTATATTTATCGTTTCAAGATGTTCAATTTTAATGATAACGTTTATGTAAGATCTAATTTCTCTTCATTCTCTTTTGCGAAAAACTTCAATAATTATAATATTTTTCATAATCGTATATAATTCGATTTAAAACATTTTGATTTTTCAAATCACAAGTCAAATGTTAAATGTAATGATAACGATATAACATTTTACTCTTCTTTTTATATTATAAATTCAAAAAAAGATATCTAAAAAAATGATTTAAATCTTAAAATAAAAAATGATTTAAATCTTGAAGCAAACGAGAAGAGCTTATAAAGAAATATCGAAAATATCATTAACGATAAGATCTCATCTTCGCTTTCCGAATCGAGATCTTCCAAAAAATTTCGAAAAATAAGAATTTATGATTCTTGAAGAATATCATAATCGTCGTTGAGATCAAATTACAAAAGGGTTAATTAAGAGAACACTGATATGTTGAGAGAAGATACAATTTGATTGTTTTCATTCATATCTAATTCAATATCCTATTTGTTGAAAACTTCCGCAAGGTTCTTAATCGATTGCATATTTATTTTCATGTCATTCTCATTTGATAGCAGATTTGTTTCGATAATCTGATCATTTAATCGCATATTTACATCCTTTAATACATCGTTCAGGTTCAATGCCGTAACATCAATGAAGTTATTATTATCGAAATCTGCTATAATTATATTTCATAATTACGATTTTATATCAATATTAAAATCTCCTATAGACGTATCCTCGACAATGTTTTTTTTTTTTCCAATTTCATTTCAAATAATGAATTTTAAACGATTTAAATAACGAGATTCATATTGATACGACATAATAATAAATGCTTTAAAAATAATAATCGTCAATCTTATCTTTATCAAACCTCACGCATCTTCTCACGTTATTTTTGAGCCTTCGCTTTAAGCCTCACATTTAATTTAAATCTCATATTAATTTTAAATTTCTTATCAATTTTGAGTCTCATAATATTAATTTAATAAGAAGAAAATGTGCATTCTATTTGAAACTAAATCGTTTAAAATATATAAATGATCGTAAATCTATGTCGTGAATCTACGTTATCGTCACATATTCCAAAAGACGACTACAATCAATTTCAACGCTCATTGTCGAAAGGTTTGAAGAATATAAATAATTTCGCAGAATATAATTGTAATTTATTGTAACCTCTATAACGAGATGAGACAATTAAATAATTATCAAAAAATTCATTAATTAATGATTTAAAGGCTTACATAATATAAATTGTGATAATAATATATTATCGAAAAATTCGCACGATATAGGTTGTGACAATAACATGTTATCGAAAGATTTATTAAGTGTAAATTATGACAACAACATGTTGTCGGAAAATAATGCAAATTATAACAATATGATGTTGTCGAAAGGTTTATTACGTGTAAATTATGATAATAATATGCCGTCGAAAAGTCGTAAAGGCTATGATAACATGATGTTATCGAAAAATAATATAAGTTATGATAACACGTTATTGCCCAGATGTTCATTGCGCAATTAATTATCAATAATCAATAAGGTGAGTGAAAAGCTTATTATAAAACGTTTATTTATATACATAATTAAATCATTATTTTCTCGTCTTTGATCGACATCAAGATGTGTTTAAAAAGGTCATTTGAAAACAACACTTTTAAAACCTCGTCGTTATCAATTAACATCGCATTTTCAAATTTCATAAGTTCATCATTTTATATCATTCAATTTTCGATATTTATTTTTCTCTTGTTTTCATCATCTTTATTGAAAATCTATTTATTTAATTTTATTATTATTTCAAATATTGCTTTTTCGATATTATGTTAAATCGCATTATTATTAAATGTATAAAATACGCAATATTTATAAATATAAACAATAAGATTTGAATTGCTCAATCGACGAGCACGATAAATAATTTATGCATTAACGCTCAAATTATGAGCGTTTTTAATTAAATGCATATATTAACATTTATTTTATAAATTGAGTTCGATGATTTTCATAATGTACGTTATGATGAATATTATAACTTTATCATCATCTTCATTAAATTAATTAATGATGACATTTCGTTTATCGAATTTTTGAAAAGCGATAATCGTGATAACATCGATATTTAATAAATGAAAGATTATGAATAATAATACGGTGATCGCAGGCAATTAACATCATATCATGACTTTCTCGCGATCTTGAAGAATCTGCGTTATATGAGTGATCAGCGCATGACTCTATAAAAAGTTTCTTGAAACGATTTCTATTGAAAGCTTTCGATAAGAGATGCTTAAAACTTACGACAAAAGCTTAAAACTTACGATAAAAACTTTTAATTGACGATAAAAAAGATTTATTTGATTTTGAATGTTTTTTAATAGGGCGCGGAGCTTTGATGAGCCTTATAATAATTCTTAAATAAGTATTATGAGGTTATTAAGATTAACGTCAACATAATAATCTTTGAATCATTCAATAAAGAAGGTTTTATTTTTCAAAATCTTTTTTAAATTAATCGTTTTAAAATCATAAAGAATATTCAATATCGAAAGAGTCGTTGACATTAATAATATAAACAAATGACGATATATTATAAACGATCATTTCGATTTCTTTTGCGTATTGAAATTGAATTTAAACACAATTAATCTTCTCATAAATTGATTCTTTTTGATTTTATATTTTTATCATTTAACGTTATTATGAATATAAATAATTAAGATCGCTTATATTTTAGAAAGGTTTTCATTAATAATCTTTTTCGCATCGAATAAAATACGATTAAAATGAATTTATCGAATAAACATCTTTTTTCAGATCTGCGTCATTCGTTGACCTTTTTTAATAAAATCGATATTAATTCTCAAAATTTAATTTTATATAACTTTAATCGTGAGATATAATTTAATGATTAAATGTTTATCGTTAATTGCGAAAGAGTTTTCATCTTTTATAAAGCTCATCTCTCGTAAAAATCATTCTTTTTATCAAATATCTGTTTAACATGATTTTATAAACGACATATAACTTATTCAATCATTGATATCGTTTAATGTTGACATATCATTTATAAAGATATGAAAATTAACATTGAATTAAAATATAAATGTGAAATCTTTAATATTCAAAGATTTTAACATTTGCGCTTTATTAATAATTATAATGTTGAAATAATTGATAAACGCATCTTCTTAATCAAGATTCAAATCTTTATTAATAAAATTCGACGTTGTCTTCGACATTTTGTTGCGACGATATTTATTTTATGTTTTCACATCATATCGCTCATTTCAAATATATAAATTGTTAAAGATTAATATAAACGCATTATGCTCATTGTCTTTGAATAAAACGTTTATAATCATAAAACGAATAAGGCTTTTCTCATTCGCGATTAAGATATAACGTTCGAGTCGTTTATTATTATGATATTTATAGATAATGAATTAATTAAAAACAATTAAGTCGACGACTCGTATTCATTAATTCATGAGATGAAAAAACATAAAAATGAGAATAAGTTACATTTTGTGTTATAAATGAGATAATCTTCAACGTCGAGAATATAACATTTAAAATCAAGTTATTAACAAAAACATTTTTATGATTATTTGTATAAGTCTTCGGCATAAGAAAAGCAAAGACATTTTTTTAATTGTTTACATAAGTCTTCGATATAAGGATTGAAAAAGAAAAAATGAAAGTTTTTGATAAAAGAATTAATGAAAGCAAGTCGCAAATAAGGAGATCACGTATGAAAAGCAAATAACATATCATTATTCACGTTTTGTTTAATCTCATCACATTTTTCAAAATGCATTTACGAATATGTGAATTAAGCGTGAAATCAAGCAACGCTTTGATGATAATTAATTATCAATATCGTAATTATTGAGAAAGAATCATTTTTAACATTTTATAAATGATATAATTCTTTTTTAATCACGAAATATTTAATATAATATAAAAATCTTTCAAATTATCGCGTTGATAATTCGTGTTATCGAAATATTCTTATTATACGTTAAACGATCTTACGTTTTTTGGAATAAATAAGGTGTATATAATAAAGTTATCAAATATTTGAGCGATGATTTATTTCATTTAGGTTTATAATTCAACATTTGTTATTTAATTTTGATCTTTAATATATAACATTATATCTTATATCAATGTGACGTTCGTTTTAATTTTAATTAATGAATTTATTAATCAAATTTATCAAAAGCGTTATTTTATATTAAAGATTAAAAAAAAATTCTCTTTCGCGACTCGTTACGCATTAATAAAAATAATATCGTTTTCAAAAAACGAGTTCAAATCGAGTTCATTTTTTATTATATGAAACTTGTTTTTATCATTATTGTCAAAATCGAATCGAATTTTATGATTAAAGAATATCACGATTTCAAATTGAGTAATCAGTTTCATTAATATTAATGTTGACGATTTCAAATTCATAAGAGCGTTATCGAATCGAATCATGATTTTAATTATATTATATATGACATCGAATTCGAATGAAGAAGTAAGAGCGTTTATCGAAGATTGTGATATTGCGAAAGTTTATAATAACGTGAAATGTGTTAACGTTGAAGTTTATAATAAAATAATCGTTTGAATTGAAGTTTTTAATATAATAAATTTGCGTGTCGTCTTCTATTTTTGTTTGATTTTAATAAAAAAATATTAATATTTAACATATTTCATAAGATCTCAAATTTGATTTAAAATCTGAAAATCGATAAGAGCTTTATCATAAAATAAATCATTCACATTTTTAACATTAATATGTTTGATGTGAAAAATGTAATATGCATAATGATTAATATGATCTTAATTAATTTTATCAAAATGATTAAAAGAGAACTTATTATTGTTTGATCGTTTTTTTACGATTATTTATTATTCAACCTTATCGATATTAAACTCTTTTTTATGAGAAGAATTTAAATCAAATGCTTTTCTCTGCTCGGGGAATATATATAATTCGACGTATTTCATAAACATAAATTCAAACCTAAAATCATTTATGAAAGCTTTCATTTTTATTATAATGATAAATTCGAAAATTGCTCGCAATAATTCGAATTGTTTATATAATAAAACCTTAAAAGTGTATTCGATTATTGATTCAAACATAATGATTGACGAATTTATGAAAATTTCAAAAGTTAATAAACATTGAATTGAATTATAATAAGTTGTTTAAAAATTCGAATATGAATCAAAATAATTATTTAAAGATGAGATGTAAAAATTGAATTGAGATAAATTGTTTAAAGATGAGATATAAAAATGATTTGTTTTAAAATGAAACGTAAAGGTTATATTGAGATCGATCGCGAAAAGGTTCGAAATATAATGATTAATAATGAGGATGTGACGAAAGTTTGCGATAAATGAGCTTGATATAAATATGAAATGAATGAATTATATAAAAGAAGAATGAATAAATATAAGAAGGTTGAATACGTGATGATAAAGTGAATTTATAAAAACATATAAAAATAAATGTAAAATCTTTTAACGATCTTTTAACATATTTTGACGTTTGATATCGATTAATACGAGATATTATCAATTATCTTCAAGAAATATAATTATAATATATCGAAAAAATCTCGCGGATTATTTCTTATATTTAATGTGAAATGTAATAAAAAAATGAACATTTTAAACGGCATAACGGAGATAATAAACGTATTTGTTGAAATGAGGAAAATCAAATTCATTTCCTTTTTCGATTTTCAACGTCTTTATTCATTTTACATTTTTAATTTATTTTATATTAATTATGATCTTATAAGGTTTTCGGGTTTTTAAAGAGTTATTATATAAAGCGTTAAGGACAAAAAATAAGAATTTTTATTCGATATCGCGAGCCTTTATATCTTTAGATTCGCAATTTAATAAATAAAACGATTTATCGCGAGACGAGTTGACAAAAATAATTTCGACATATAACGATAAATGAAAAAAAAGAAATATAATTTATAATGAGTCGAATGAAAAAGGAGATAAGCATATTTTATCAAATAATTTCAAATGAATAATAAACGTGAAGCAATTGATGTGTTTATAAAATTAATGTCTTCGTAGAAAATAATTAATTCTTAAAAGTTCTTATTAATGATTTCGTTTTAAATTATTTATTCATATAAAGAACGTTTATCAAAGCCTTTTATAACGGAAACGCGTATCATATTAAAATCTATCTCTTTTAATGATATAAAGTTTATAACGAATAATGCACGCGAGAAATCTGTTGCAAATATAACCTTATTTTATAATGACGAAAAACCATAATCATCATTCATTGATTATGAATTCGAATCACAATTCAAAAATCGCATCGCCTTTAATATTATCCTATTCGCTCGAAATTAATCGCAGAATTAATAAAATCAACAAAGTTAACAAAATCAACACAATTAACACAATTAACACAATTAACACAATCAACACAATCAGCAGAATCAACAAAATCAAAATTAATCTCAATTTGAATTTAATCAAAATTTAATGCAAAGCGACTCTCATAAAACATCTCACAAATTAAAAAAGATTGCATTTGCAAAATTATTAATATTAACACGTCGATATTATCTTGCATTTCTGTTTAATATCAAAATTGATAAATTTATAAAAATTATCTTTTTAAATATAAAAATGTTTCATTCGCAATATAAAAAAGCAATCATAAAAGTGCGTCAAAATTATAAAAATTAGAAGACGATGATGTTTGAAGTTACAATTAACTTTATCTCTCGCTGATTTAATATTATTAAGGTTAATGAAACAATCAAATTCTCTGCTCTTTATACACATAAAGAATTTAAAAAAAAACTATTAATCGAATTCAAATTTAATTGATTTGAATTAATATTCAGATTTATTATTTTTATGATCAATTTTGAAAATGTGCGCGAAAATGATTTATTGTTTTTCAAATATAAATGTTTATTGTTGATTATTAAAACCTTTAATAATTAGCTCATTATGTTCATATAAATGCGTTCATTCAAATCATCACATTGTAATGACTCAATGAGCTTCACGAAAAAGATCTTTAAAATTCACGTTTTATTAAATATAATCGACGGCATCTTCTTAATATGTATAACGCCTTACACACAAAAAAAGAATTCGAATCTCAAACGATTAATTTATATCTTGAACGCACGATATCGCTTACAATATAAAATCGTCATAATATCAAAATCGATATCAATAACGATTCGAATGACTCATAAGATGCGAATGCGATCGACGACGAAACGATAAAAAATGATCATAATCTGTAGGAGGATGATCTATCGAAAAATGGTTTATAAAAATATGATATAAATTAATCATTTACAATGCAGCATTATGCTCTTGCGAAAGACTTTCATATATGATATAATACATAAACATAAATATTGTGATAGGCTTTTGCAAATTATCCTAATATAAAGACGATATGACATACTTCGAAAGGCGTATTATTCTGACATTATACTCATTACTGCGAGATGCTTTTTTAAGCGTTATTATGTATTTATTTTTACATCATTTGCCGTATTTTAAATATTCGAATATTAATAAATATATTATCAACACTTTACTTAAAACTTATGATAATGTATATGACTATTATTATAAACTTCTCAATTATCAATTTTTTATTTGAAACTTATGATTACATATGATAGTTATTATAAACTTCAATTTCAATTGTTATATGAAACATTGAGAGGTTGCTCATTGCTTCAGAGAATATTAACGATTTGATAACGGTTTAATAATTACTGGGCAGCGGCTGCATAGCGATATGAAAACCTCTTCAAATTATATAGCGACTTCTCAGCCGCTGAACATCGGATAACGAGCCGATGTAAAACCACCATTCGATGGGCAGCGGATATTCATCGGATGTTCATCGAATGTTAATTACGTGTGACGGGCAACATAGCAGTTTTTTATTAATTAAAAAATTCTTAAATATCAACATTAAAGTCGTCTTTTATAAAAAAACTTATGTTTTAATTTAAAATAATAAAACGTTAATTAATACGCAAAGCCGCGATTTGTTTTTTTTTTTAATTTATAAAAAAATAACAATGTTTTAATCGTTTATAACTTTTTTTCGAATTCAATTTATTAATTATAATATGCTCGCATAAATCATTTAAATTAATAAAACTTTAATAAATTTTTAATATTATTATAAATATGAATTTTTTTAAAAACATCGTCGAGAAATACATTTACGAATGTTATATAATAAATCGTTAAAAGATTATTTTTTATAATTCGCTTATAGCGCCCGATATTTTATTAAACGAATTTATTTATAATGATTTTATTAAGTTTTTAATTTTCATTAATTTCAACGATCATAAATACTTTATAACGTTTAAAAATGATTTCATTTATTATCTTCAAATTTATTATATTAATTATAAAAATAACATTTTCATTAGATTTTTACGTTTTAAAATTTATTTGAAATTTTATAATTATCAAATTTATCGTATTTAGTTCGATAATGAAAACGAATATATTAATAAAGTCTTTTTTAAATGTTTCGTTCAAACAAATATTAAATAAAAATTCATTATTATAAATAATTTTGAAATTAATAAAGTCGTTAAACGATTTAATTAAACTTTAATAGATAAAATGCATTTAATTTTGTTAAATTTCAATTTTAACAAATCTTTTTGATTTAAAATAATAATTATAATTAATTATTTAATAATGCGTTTTTTTAACATCAAAATTATCGTTATATTTTTCGAAATCTTTTATTATTATAAATTTATTTTATTTTATTTGCGAATTATTAATTTTATCATTTACGTTTTAAAATGAATTTAAAAGAAATTTATAAATAAAAAGAAAAGTGTATATTTTTAAATTATAAAAACGAATTAATTTTTCGTTTTTATAATTTAATCAAAAAAAAGATTATTCGCATTAATGATATATATTTCGTCGAAAAATGTTTACATTTCATAAATTTCGAAAAGAAATTTAAGGTTTATAAATCTTTAAATAAACGTTAACGTTTTTTTATATTAATATTCGTTATAAAAAAGATATTGAATAAATAATGTATTATTATATTATCAAACGTTAAATCTATAATTTCGATTAAATCATTAAATCGATTATCATCAATGAATATTTTATCATTAATCGTTAATCGCTTTTAAAAACCTCATTTTGTCGTTATTATAATGCGTGTGTATATAATATTTATTAAATTTATTATATCAATCGTTAAATTTATTATTATTTCCCTTTTTTTAATGTTTTTGAAATTTATTAAAATGAAAATTATACGAAAATATTTCGAATATAAAATTATTTAAAAATTATTTAATGATTATAAAAATCTCATTATTTCGAATTTTTGTGATTTATCGTTTAATTTTTTAATAAAAGTTTTCGTTATTTTTGCTTTTTTTGTGAATCATGTTAATAAATTTAACATTTTCAAATTTATAATTTATAAATAAGCGATTTTTAATAATATATTTTATATAAATTAAAATTTTGATTTGCGAGATGAATATAAATCTTTTATAAATAACAATATTTGATATTCTATTTAAACGTCTTTAAGGGCTTATATTTTTCGAAATTGTTAAATTTATATTATAAAACGAAATCTCGAAAAAGAAATCATTCGTTATAAGACACGTTAAATTATTTGAAGAATCGAATAATAATAAAATCGTAATTATTATAACATTTTCGCGTTAATAATAAAGTTTATAAATTATAAAGCGATTTTTTCGTTTATAACGATTATGAATCAAAATGTAAAATAAATAAACGTCAAAACCGGTTTTTTTTATAATGATGTTTAAAAAAATATTTATATTCAACAATTTGAAAGTTTTAATAAAAATAATATCAAAATTTTTAAATTAAATAAGATTCTTTATGATTTGAAGCAATCTCTTAAATATTAATATTAACATTTTTTGATTTATATAATAATATTCGATCTTAATCTCATCGAATCGAACGATAATATGTTTATGAATTTCAAAAAAAAAATCATTATGACGTTTTATATCGATAATATTTTGATTATAAATCGTAATAAAGTCGTTATCAAACGAATTAAAAATGTCTTAAACGCCAAATTTCATATATTAAATTTGAAATTATACGCTTTTTATTTAAATATGATCGTTGAAAGAAATCGTCATAATAACATTATTCGTTTAAAATAAAAACGTATATTATAAGCTTTTTTAATTATTTCAAATATAAAAATCTCATTTTTATTAATCTATTATTCGAAATTAATCGTAAATTAACGCTCGTCGAAGAGAATTATATAATTTTTAAAAAGTTTTATAAATAATATCAATTCGCTATAAGCTCCCTTATATACGTTATATTAAAAACATATTTTGATATCATTTATATTATTTTTTTAATCAATCGATATTTAATTAATTTTGTTTCAACGCATTGAAATGCAAGTATGAAAGTTTTTCGATATTTTAAAAACACGATGCGTAACGAATTCGTGTATAAAGATTTCCTAAAAAACTCATTCGATTATATTAATTTTGATTAAATTGAGAGTTTAATTCGAAAATTTATTTTCGATTATTTGTTTAATTTAAATAATAGCGTTATTAATTAATAAATAAACGTTAAATTATTATAATATTTTTCATTTATGAAATAAAATATATCAATTAAATATAAATTATTAAAGAAATTATTTGATTGAAAAACTTTTTTAATTAATTTTTGCGATTTGATGATTCGAATTTCAAAATTATCGTTATTTTTGAAAATAATTAAAGCGTAATCGTTGTCGTAAAGAACGTTTAATTTCATATTCGCATTAAACACATTAACATCGTTTATTATTTTGTGCGCGAAAAAGTCAATAATGATATTGTAAATGTTTAATATATTCTTATTAATAAACAAATAATTAATAATTTTATTAAAGTTTTATGTTTTAATAAGTTTGTTATTTTTCGCGATGCTTTTGAAATGAAAGCAATTTCACATTATTTATCTAAAATTATTTAAATCGTTGTTTTAAGGGAGACGTTTAAAACGTTTAAAACGTTTCGTTATTATTATTCAACGCTCTCAATTTCAAGAAAGCGATTTCATTGATTTTCACACTTCGAATAATCGATCGAAATCGAAATTATCCGCAAAACCTCAATATTAATTTTGACATATCAAAATTACGTTATATTATCATTATATTAAAGATTAATTTATCGTTATTATAATTATAATCATTAAACTTATAAATCCTTTTTCGAAAGACTTATATTTATATATTATTTAAATTTAAGATTTGCGTTATCATTTAAAAGGTCGTTGTCGTCGTTTTTTCGTTAATTATTTTAAATATTTTCATCAAGGTCATCATATTTATATTTTTTAAAATCATCACACTTATGTTTTTAAGATTATTATACTTATATTTTTAAGCGTTATTATCGTCATTATTATCATAAATATTGTCGTTATATATTTTTCGTATACACGCTATCAATCATTATTGTTAAACATTAATATTTTAAAATGTTTTTAATGAGTTTTATAGTCGATCGCATATATGTATATATGTGCATATGCAATTCGAAATATTTCGTTTAATTGAAAAGTTTATTTTCACATATATTTATCGATTATGTGTCGATCGATTTTTGATATACATTAAATAATCTGCAAATAAATTTGTCAAAAAACGATTTTTCGTTAAAAAGTGAAATTTTTTATATAAAACATGGTGACGAATATGTTTAAAAGAATATAATCTTTTCAGATTTTCGATTTTCACTCTTTTTACCCGGCTTTGAACATCACGAATTTCGAATCTCGTTTTTAAAATTCGAATGTTTATAAGAAATAAAGATAATGCATAAGAGATAAAAGTGGTTTATAAAAATAAGAGTGATTCATAAAGAGATGATCATTTTTTTTGGATTTTCATTTTTTTAATTGGATTTTGAACATCGCGAGTTTCGAATCTCATATTTGAAATTCGGGTTTTTATGAGGCGCATAAAGGTAAAAAAGATGTATAAAAATGATTTCATATTAATTATTCGACGTTAGATTTATTATAATTACTTTATATTCGATTTATCTTATTTATTCGATATTCGATTTTTTTAAAAATATGTATGCGAAGAGAAATATCGAAATTTAGATCACGTAACCTTATTACGTGACGAACGCATGCATTTATAACTTAAGTCAACCTGCCCGTCGAGTTCGCGGAACATTATGAGAATTTGTTCCCGCAGATACACATTGTTATTCATATTACGGACCGTAATAAGGTTGTCATTATAATTAATGTCAAAATTATAATATAAACGTTCAGTGATGATTCGAGTTATATTCTCTATATTAGCGATGATGATCGCATTTTGATATGTGAAGTTTTGTGTCGAGATTATTCGCTTAACGTGACATTTGTTTACGATTCGATTTAAAATATCGAACGTTTAATTTAATTTCAAGAGAGAAATGAAACATTTTGACGCAATTCGATTTTTTCGCCTTACGACATAATGAAAAGGAATTGAAATTTGATATTATTAACGATAAACAAAATTTCAAAAATATCTCCGCGAGCCTTTTATTTATAAAAAATTTCGGAATTATTAACACAATTTAGAGAGAATAACACATATGAATTAATGAATAATTAAAAAATTAAAAACCCTAATTTGATAATTTTCACATATTACGTTAATAATATTTCATGTTTAAAAATTGATAAAATGTATATTAAAAAAGATTAATTAAATGAGTTTAAAAGATGAAATATTATATTAAGCGGATTTTTTATCGATTATAAAACGATCATAATCATAATCAAATTAATTTTTACGATTGTCAAAAGTTCGAAAAAATAATGATTATCTTTTATAATTTTATAAAAAAAACAAATGCGAGAATCTTATTTATAGATTTTAAAAACGTTTTCGAAATTAATCTTTTTGAAAAAATGAAGCATATATAAAACATTAATGATTTAATTTTTAAAAGACATCGATAAAAACGATAAACGTGTCAACGATAAATTGAAATTCAATTTATAATATAAAAGATTGATGTATTAAAAAAAGAGGAATTTATATAAAATGAATTTCGAATTGAAAACGAAATTATTAATTATTAAAACGCGGAAAAAACATTTTATAAACGTTTTTAATAAAAATTACGTATATAATATAATGATAAAACATTTTATGCTCAATGAGAAATTAATAAAATAATTCTTTTTTAAAACACGAAAAATGAATTACAATTTCATTAAAACATTAAAAAATGATAACGATATAACATATTCGAATTCAAAAGATATTCTCAAAATAACGACGGATTATTATCGAAATTTTTATAACATCAAAACCTTCGATGAAAGAATTAAAAAACAAATATTGAATTATATTATAAAAAGAATATCGTTAAAAACGATATCAAGATTAAAAAAATCGATATCATTATAAAAAATTAAAATCGTTATTTATCGAGCGACGTTGAAATCGTTATTTAAAAAAAATGATTTATTCAACGAATATTATAAGATATTCATATGACATAAAAGATAAAAAAACGATTTTTCAATAATCGTGTAAACGTTAACGAAATTCTTTAATGAAATTTAAAATAAAAAGACGTTATTAAAACGTTAAATGAATGATATTTTTATTTTTTTATTCAAAAATAAAGAAAAATAAATGAACATTCGAATTTATCGTTTTTTATTTATAATGAACGTGAATTATAAATTATTTATGAATATATTGATGTAAAGATTGATCGCGGCTTTGAAAAAGATTATTGATTTTCAATAATCGATCTTTTTATTTAAAAGATTTATCGATAATAATGTTAAAATTATTCAAAATTTGATAATTAAATATGAAATCATCGTAAAGCTCGCGAGACGAAGATCGAGATTAATAATTATTTTTTTGAATTAAAAAAAGATATACAATAAAATCAATCATGAGTTTTTCTTTACGATATTGATTAAATTTGAAATATCAAAAAAAAAATTAATTTGAATTCGTTTTCTTTATCGAAACGCAAAGATCAAAATGTTTATTAATAATTATTTTGAAAAGATTTTATGAATTCGATGTGATATACATTAAAAAGATTTATTAAATTATATTTTTTTAATAATCGTCATCGAAAACCTTACGCGTTATATAATTTTAAATTCAATTATATTAAAAATTAAAATGAAAAACGTGCAATTGAAAATAATTTTATATGAGAATAATATAACGATTATTATTCAAACGCAAATCGAAATTAACGCGTTAATGATAATTTTCAAGATTTATTACAAAATTATAAACGTCAAGATCAATTGAATAAAATTATATATTTTATATATTAAAAAGATAATTCGAATTCGATTTAAAAACGTTAAAGAAGTTTTTTCGAATAATTTTTATAAATATTTAAATATCTTTATAAACATTATAATAAAACATTAATTTGATATATTTTAAACGAAAATATTAATAAAAATTAAGACATCGATAAGGGTATAAGCGCGATATTATTTATCGATGAAAAATAAAATCATGATTGTTAACATCTTTATAATGTCTTTGTTTAAATACGTTTTTTATTTTTTGAAAATATCGATTAAGATTAAAAATGAGTTGAATAAAAAATATTATAAATTGATATAAAATAATAAAATTCGAAATATAATTCGAAATTTACATTTTTGTTATTTTATGAATAAAAGTGGGATTAAAAGCATTAATTTATATTTAATTATAAACGTTAACATAATAATTATGATTAATAAAATTATTAATAATCTTAATATTATATGAATTCAATTCGTCAAAAATGTTTTTATAATATACGTTAAATCTGAGAATGTAAATTCGATACACATTATAATAATGATTAATTTATAATTGTTATATTTTACACGTCAAATTGATTATGTTTTAAAATCTTTTTAATTATTATGATAAAATTGGAGAAGAATACGAGATAAAATGAAAATAATATATTTTCGTTTTTCGTTAATAATAACGGAATTATTAATCATTTTCGTATAATATCATATATGTTTAAAAAAGAATTTAAGTTTCGATGATGTTAAAAAGTTTAATTTAATAATGTGAATAAATTTGTGAAAGCGTGAAGCTCGGGTGTTTACCTTAAGGGGATTACCCCATCTGGGAATTTTACGTGTATTGAACATTAATAGACAATAATGTCTCATTCGCGTCAACGGAGGGGACTGCATAATAGCGCAGAAACACCCAATTATAAATAATTTTACATTCTTCAAAATGGACGTTAATATCCATTAATAAAGATGTTTCATTATTATCAAATTATTTAAAATATATCGT
>WOGZ01000269.1:0-45317 GCA_009733775.1 Alectoria sarmentosa
AGGTAGGTAGGTAGGTAGGTAGGTAGGTAGGTAGGTAGGTAGGTAGGTAGGTAGAGTAGGTAGGTAGGTAGGTAGGTAGAGTGAGTAGGTAGAGTAGGTAGGCAGGTAGATACTGAGCTTTGCTTGGGCAAGACAACTCGCACGACTTGTCTTTCATCTCAAGAACAGAACTCCAGCGATGGGTGGGGCAGGAGAGGAAAGAAAGAAAGAAAGAAAGGGAAGATGGATGGATGGATGGATGGATGGATGGGGCGCTGGGAAATTAAAACGTACATGACGCCAGCGACGAAGAGGAGACAGTTGACGAGCGTGTCGGTGTAGGGGCCGGTGAGGAGGAGGACGGAGAGCGGGGGGAAGAAGAGGTTGATGAGGGTGAGACAGAGGCGGGTGAGCATGGTTTGGTTGGTTGTGGGTTTTGGCGGGAGCGGAGCGCGGGGGCGTTTACGAGGTCGTTGGCGTGTGGTTGGACATGGTGGAGGTTGGTCAAGGGGAGTTTAGGGGGAGAGAAGGCATGATGGAGGAGGCATCATGGCGGACATTTGATGGCCACGCCTGTTAGGTTGGCGGACGCTTGCAGCCAAGAAAAAATGTTTACGCCAAGACTGGAACGCTTGGCGGACTGGGTTTCACACTCGGTTGAGTCTTGTGCAAGGCAAGGCAAATTTTGATTAATTCTATGTATTTTACATCGTTACCTTGAAGACTGAACGACAGCGGCGAGCAGAGTGTGGACTTGGAAGGGGAGGCTAGATGACTTCTCGACCTGTTAAGAGGGAAGAGAAAGATTTGGGCACTTGTACGACGAGTTGTGCAAGGCTTCAAGCAAGACGGAACCGATGAGAAATACGGGGAGGAGAATTTCGGCAACGCGATACCAGGCTGCAGCTGCCGGGGCATTTGCCCCACAAGCGTTGACAGTGTCGGTATTAGCATCTCGCAAGTGGCCTTCGCTGCCAGGAGCTCAACAGCTTTGTTCGGGTATCTGTCACCGGAAAGGAAGCACCGATCACACCGCACGTTTCCGAGGGCTCATCAAAGACTCGGAAAGAATAAGCAGTCTCCGGCTATCCAATCCTACCGGCCTCATTAGCGGTGAGCTCTCCCGACTGCAAACAAGAGCAGCATCCATGACTTGGTCATGGGAAATGAAGGATCTTCTTTCAGACCATATCCAGGATATCATTCAATGGATCTCATCGTTGCAAGATGAATCTTGTGCGGCTCAGTGTCGACAGGTATGAAAAAGTGAGGCCTGCAATCACGCAGAGAGGGACGAGATGAATCAAGGCACTGGTTGTGGTAAAGGCTCTGATCAATCCTCGGATACAACGCGCTACACCCTGAGGCATTTCCCAACCTTCGCCAATACCTACCTTACCCTTGCCTCACTTGTCAGTCGATGATGACTGCGAAGAAATCCTTCAGCGCGCAGCCGTCTTGGCGAAGGAGCTCGAAATTCGTCAACGCACTGCGAAGGAGGCTTCGGCATTTGATGTCCTCGGCACTGTCTGGACGATTGAGGTGGAAGGAGTGATGTCTTAAAGGCCACCGCGGAGATTACCAAGCTGTTCATGACTCGAAGTCCAGTCTTGCAACCGCGTCACCGTGTACGGTTGAAGCTAGCTTCAAAGCGTTCGTCAAGATCTACTTCGGCCGGGTCACCTATCCGACAACGTCGTCTCATCTTTCCCCTCGATCGGCACCTGATTTGAAGCGCTGTCGTATAGAGAGAGGATCGACGGAAGGCTCTCGCTTGAGGAACCTAATTTACTCTATAGCTAACGCGTCGGGATGGAGCCGGTCCATCCCATAACACACTGGCCAAGAAATCTAAATTATCAGTCATGTCTTGCTCAAGTGTGTTTCTCATGAGTATCCCCGCTAATATAGGCGTTGGTGCGGGTACTCCACGCAATCGAGTATCAGTGAATTGGTAGCTTGGAGGAGATCTCAGGGTCCACAATGCCATTGAGTATCGACGAATGGGCCGCTTGGTCGATGTCAGGGTCCGTGATGCATGAAGCATGTTGGAAGCTCGGACGGTCCCAAAGGCACGAAGCTTACGGCCTCCCGTGTCGAAACCTGGTAATGCAAAGCCACCAATGTCTCGTAGGGCCAGAAATCTCCACTTCTCCAGGCTCCCCCAAAGTTGAGTCACAGCGTTAGGCAAAGAACAGTCGCTCCAATCATCTCGACGGCGAGGCCATTTCATTACCATGGACTCAACTCCCGCTCTCCAACGCATATCCTTGGTAGGCTCTCTTTCGTTTCGGCGCGCTCCGACAAGTTTGGGTTACCATCCTGATCCTTGACCATTTGACGCAAGGGCTTTTAGCGGGGTGGATACGGTCATCAGGATCACGTCTTGCACAGTCATCCAACACTAAACCTTGTTCCATCCATCGACACTACTTACGCTCGTGGTCTAGATCCAAGAAGCCAAAGCGGGCACGCCATGGCGCTTTGCAGCCATTCTATGCTGTCCGCCGGACTGACTGAACTACAGAGTTCCTCGTGATGGGAGCAGGAAGGTTTCCCAGGACGGTTGTTCAAGACGGATGCCAGCATGTATTTTAGCCAATCTTCAGACTGCGAACGAGCGTGATTACTCGCATTGCAGCTGCGGAAGCAGCGATGGAACTAAATCAGCCAGCCCTGAGAACCCGGTTCCACACAGACGCACGAAGGCCCAGGATGTGAGCTGCAGATATGCGTTCTCGTGGTCGCTTTTCCAGATGGTTGATATTCGCCGCCCTGGCTGTGCAGCGGGAGGCGGCATTGAAGCAGCGATCAATGCTTGTGTCGAGGTGGAGAAAAGGAAAAGCATTTCTGCACTCGTGCCAAATGTGGCATATTAGCCGTCGCGCAGTCATGAGGCCTTTTTGAAGACGGGTTGACGAGCGCACTACAGCTATTGGGTGCATTGGAGGTGCGCTTGGGGGTGGTAGGCAGTTGATGCGGAGCAGAGAGCATCTTAGCGGCAGGAACACCCAGACGGAGAAATAATACGACCGAAAGGTTTAAGCTCTCAGGTCTTGAGAGAGAAAGGAGAAGAGATTATGATATCAGATACTTTATCCATTACTTGATGCAATTGTGTTTTTTGGGTTCAAGGTTGGAGCCTCGCGGCCTTGATTTTAGCGTTGTTGGACTGTTGACAGAGCTATTCTTGGGCTGGCGACGTCAGTGGTTTAGAATGGACCGTGGCCGAGACTTGAAGTTGGGACGGGGAAGAAGGGTGTGGCGTTGGGCGGAAGCAATTCTTAGCTGAACCTCAGTCCGCTTCTTCTCGTCCCATCGTCAAGTCTCAACACCAACGAAAGATGCAGTTGGTTGGAGGACAGCCTTTCCTTTGGGCCGCGAGACAAAGAAGATTAATGCAATGATGAATGATGACGGGAACGTGTGAGAGGAGGATTTGAAAAGATAAAATTTGTACCCATGCAAATTGCAAGAAGAGTCTAAAGTAAGAATGAAGAGAGGGGAGAAGGGAGAAGGGAGAAGGGAGAAGGGAGAGGAAGCGGCTAAGGAGAAATACCTAAAGTAAAGTAATCCAAATGATGGGATCAGAACATGGTAAAAGAAAGTGAGTACCTACTTTACCTTACTTTAATGATAAACTAATAAACTATCGAGCTATGCTCGACGTTGACAAATACTTTGGCATCTAGGCCACCAACCTGCAGCCGCCCGACTTGGCTCGCTTATTTTCCATCCACCAAAGCCACTCTCTATTGGCTGACAACACCATTCCTCCCAATTTTGCTCAAACACCAAAACCAATCATCGATACTTTTCCTGTATGTCTCCTGCTTCAAATTAACAGCAGGCATTACGACCGGGTCACTTGGGGGAAAAGGAAATATGAGGGAGAAAGTGGGCGTCGCGTGTTGGAATCATGACGATTGGAATTTGTGGAGAGAGGCCGTGTGTGAGGGAGCAGTGGGACTGGGCATCTCGGACGATTCGACATGCCCGCGGATCCCTGTAGATCTGACGAGATGAGCGTGGACGGATGAAAGATGAAAGATCGATTATCGGGCGGATGAATAAAAGCGCACTGGTTGGAGCGTAACCGATCGCGCACACTGGCTCCGACGGGCCATTACGGGATCTGCACGGCCACTAGCGGGAAAGGGTTTCGTTACCAAACTTGCAATCAGAGGTGGATTGGATGGACTGGACCCATGCCGATTGCCTGTGGCCATGTCCTCCATTCCTTGATCCGTGGGACCCCAAGTGGGAAATGGAGGACCCAAGCTGAAATGTAGGGTGACATTGTTCGGAGAAAGGGCATTGGAAGAGGAAAGAATAAGAAAGAGGGCTGAGGGTGACGATTGCCGAGATGGAAGCATAAAGTACTTTATGCCATGCCATGTTGGGGACCAAGGGAGGCCAAGGGTGCGCTACAATGTCCCGCCAATCGCCATCTTTACAAATCCCAAGGAAAAAAAAGGGGGGGGCCAATGGATCCAGTCGATGACGAAGACAAAAGTATTCCATCCAATCCGTGCCCTCAGAAAGCCCGCTGTCATAATCCAATGCAATTATGCAATCCCTCAACAAGCGCAACTCACCCACCCCTTTCTCCCTTCCACACACACACACACACATTTCCCCCCCCCCCCCAATCATCTTCCCTCGTTGGTCATTTCCCTCAATTCTCAACGCTCAACGGGTCGACTCCGTGCCAGTCGTGAGCGTGATATCGACATGGATCTTCCTTAGCGCATCCGAACCAATGCAAGCCACCAAGATCTTTAACCAGGCATTCATTCCATACTACAGTATATCCCCCCCCCTCCCCCCCCAGACACCCACACTACGCATTCCCAGCACTGGAAAAAAGACTGGAAGCTGACGCACCTTTGGCTGAGGCTAGAATGCATATGTCCCGTATGCCGACCTATTAGATCGGCATGTTTGTGGGGAAGAGAGTGAGGCAGCGTCGGTATTTCACATCGAACCAAAATGCGATTCGGCAATCTGCGTAGAACTCTAACCCTCAGATGCCCTCGTCTCCCTTGCCATGATTCCATTCTTTGCCATGATTTGCCCATTCTTTGGCACCCCAAAACGACGGGCATGCACGACTATAACACCATGCAGTGGCATCAGTGGCTCAGAGTCCACCAAAGGCCTAGATCTGCCACTTACCCTGTGTCGCATAACGGAAAAGCCCTAATCGATTTGAGATTGGCCGTCATCAATCCTCGTTGATATCTATCAGTACCTACATATCACTACTTCCTTTCTCATCGTCATACGCTGCCATGCTTCATCAACAGCACCACTTTATTGGATCGCCATCCCACCCCACTCGCCCAGCGTCCTTGATCTTATCGTAGGTCATGGACGGCATCAGCACCACCTTTGATCCTGACCCTCTCTCGCCGCAGCCACGACCAGCAGTACAGCCTCCGCGACCGCGAGAGAAGTCGAAACGTCCCCAATTATCATGTAACCCCTGCAGAGCTCGCAAGGTCAAGGTAAGCCGACGTCCAATCTCCCACACTCATCCCACATCCCTCTCACGCAGATGATGCCAGTGTGATCGCATCCAGCCATGTACGGCGTGTTCTCTCCATCAGATCGCCGAGCTATGTGAATTCGATCTCTCCGAGGCGGAGCGGCAGCCCATACTGCAAGCAGAGGCGCTCAAGGAACGAGACAAGACGATAGCGAATCTACGCAATGAAATGGCCATCCTACGGGGAGAACCGATCAAAGCGGAGCCGACCGACGACAACATCTTTGCACGGAGCGGGCAAAAGATCAAGTTGCCTCCCAAGGTGACCAAGAAGCCGGAACCACTGCCTCCATTGCAAATACAGGTTCTCAATGGAGAGTCAAATGACAACATTTACTTTGGAAGCCCAGGCATGACCAGCGTCGTCGAAGAGGTAAGCGCCCGCTCACTCCTCGGGATCCTCTCCCCATCCCGCTAAGGTGTGGCCCCACAGTTCGCGCATCTCGCTTTTGACCGTAGGCCTTCGAATCTCACTCATGCCGTTCCTCGTGCCACTGATATCTTCGCCTTTCAACTCGCAACGTCTCATCCATTCCCCACTCTGTGGTCGGCCAATGATGACACTTCGAGCCTGGTCAAGCTGCTGCCCCCCGAGCAAGATCTCTTCTTCTATCTCGATGCTTTCCAGCGGCGTGCACAGTTCTGTTCTTTCCCTCATGTGCCCGATCAGTGTACGAACAGCGAAGTCAGACGCTTTCTGGACAACCTGGAGCACAACGCGGCCCTTTATCCCGACATGCTCGCTTTGCTCTTCGCGACCCTAGCCCAAGGCTTGCAGGATGGTGTGTTCGACAAGTTTGGCGGGAAATGGGTGGCCGGTAGCGTGGAACAGGAGTCAAAGAAGGGCGATGTTTACAGTCAGTATGAACAAGTTCGAAATCCTCCCTCGCTTGCTGAATTCAATCAGTCGCCGCCGCCTATCAGTGTTTGAGACTCGCTTCGTTCATGAGCCGGCCAACATTACTTGTCATTGAGGCGTTGGTGATGATGGGACCCTACCTGACCAACAGCGGCAAGTTTCTTGATGCATCAGCTCTCTTCGGCAGCACTGTCAGGCTTGCTCAAAGTATTGGCTGTAAGCCGCAAACACCTGTGAATAGCTTTAGCTTCGCGCTTACGTATTTAGTGCATCGGGATCCGAGCCAACTGAACCCTCCAGCGCCTCCCAAAGAGATGAACATTCGAAGAAATCTTTGGTGGTGGATGATACACATGGATCAACAGTATTCCATGGCGCTGGGGAGACCGATGGCAATATCAAGCATGGGCGATAGCCGACCACCGGAGCCGATAGTCCAAGACCCGCTCGTCCAGAGCCTTTCAAACTATCTCGTTCAGTCCAGCATCCTGGGACGTCAGATTTTGTCCGCTGGGTACTTGAACAACGATCAAATTGACAAGTTCTCCGACGATTTGTTGGCCCTGTCAAAGACTCTTCCTCCTCTGATTTCACTCGATATGAGCTGGCTGGATAAGGATAAGGTACTCCCAGGATGGCCAATGGACGCTCAAGCAGGCGTTTTGCACGCAAAGACGCACAACTTTCTCATCCTCTTGAACCGGCAACGAATTGAGAATGTGCGTCGGAACTCTGACGGTCCGAACATCAACTTTTCCCCTGGCTACCCCCAGGTGGATGCAAACAATGTGCCCCGTGGCAGAGGTCGTGTCCTCATGTCCTGTCGAGCACTCCTGGTTGCTTTTCAATTCTTCTCTACTCGAGTCCGTGCGGCCATGATCTGCTGGACAATGGGCCAAATGGCCTTCAACGCGGCCATGATCCTACTCTTGTCCATGCTTGAGACTGGTGACACTCAGGACCTGGGTACGGTTCAGCACACGTACAGCACATTCCTCGAAATGAACAAATTAGGCATTCATAAACTGGCTGGTGCGGCTGTGGAACGACTGGGTCTGTTGATGAAAGAATTCCGAGCAGGTGATCCTGCCAACGAGACTGTCATGGGCCAGCAAGGAATGATGCTCCTGGAAGACCCTGGGCTACAGGGTTCCATGCCTGAAACATTCTCGCCGCTCAGCTTCCAGATGGCGGGTGGTGCTGATACCCCAGGCATGAGGAGGGAAGGTAGCGACGCAGGGTACCGTACAGAAGCCTCACAACTCGCAAGAAAGAAGGCACAACGCAAATCCGGAACCGGTCGCGAGGGCAAGGGTAAATCAGAAAAGAAGCCTGTTGGAAAGTCAGCTCAGCGGCCGTGGACAGACCGTCGCTTCTCGGATGGTGCAACATCTAAACATTCTCGAAAACGAAAAGCCAATCGAAGCACGCCTATCCTATCTCTGGCTACTGTCCTTCCAGGTCAACATAGTTTCTCGGTCACCCCACAACGAAACATTAAGCCCGAAGATGAACTCTTCTCGCCGATACAGTCAACATACCAAGGCTTCCACCCCATAAACTCCCCAGCGCAACAACAGCAACAGCAGCAGCAGCAGCGCCATCATTTCGAAACCACACCTCGTCCACAAGGGTTCCCACAACCCCATCAGCACGTGGCAAATCTGGCCCACCACAATCAGTCCCACGCTGCATCAGACCCTGGCGATCACACCTTCGCGTACAGCAACCAGACCACCCCCGGGTCTGCCGGCAACTACTTCGACGAAACCCTAGGTCATCATTTCGCCGGCGAATTTGACCTCCACACGCCCTACTCGGCGCCGCCTTTCAGTTTGCCCGACGACCCTTCGTCCTCGTACACACAGCACTTCTAGAAAGTCGCTTAAATTCGGGCCGCGAGGCGTTTTTCATACACCTTGTCGCAGAACACGGCACACCACAGCATGGAACCACAGCACATGGAGTGGGCGGCCCCGTCATCTTCAGCATAGCCTTGGGCGTCTCTCGGAAATTTCGGGCGGGCTATACATCTGTCTTTTGCGGGGGAACTTCGCCGATGCATCATGAGCGATGTTTTTTTTTATTTCCGATTTGTTTTGTTGAAAAATATCTACTTGCTTTACTTTACTTACCAACGGTCCTTTTCTTCGCCAATCCCACCCTTGTCGGCATCTGCTATCTGATCACCAAGCAACCAACCATTCTCTTACCAATCACCCTACAACAGATTGTCTTTTTTCCAAATGTACCACCAAACAAGAACATCCACCTGGGGGGGTATTTGTTGGAACCGTGCTCTACAATCAACTACCCGTTACTACCTTCTTCACCATCATCACACACACAACACAACACAACACAACACAAACACAATGTTCCAATACCATCTCTGCCATACCACCATCACCACCACCACTACTACTACTACTACTACTACTACTACTACTACTACTACTACTACATCTCGGTACCATCATTGAACCATCCATCATCCATCAACTACTACTACATCTCGGTACCGTCATTGAACCATCCATCCATCCATCCATCCATCCATCCACCCATCCATCTATCTACGATCCACAAACCAGGGGAGGACCACCCCGTCTTTCCAACCCTCTGCAAAGCGAAGCGAAGCGAAGCGGCATTTCGGGCGGCATTTTTTTTTTTACATCATTCTTTGCGTGTCTCTCTCTGCGTGTGTGTGTGTGTGTATGTGTGCGTGTTTGCATAGATTAGCCGCATTAGCATAGCGAACGCAAATGGGATACCCGGTGTGCTCGGTTGACGAAAAAATAATAATAATCCAGCTCTCTTTCTTTCTTTCTTTCTCTGTGTAGCTGTAGTGGTAGTGGTAGTGGTAGTGGTAGTGGTGGTGGTGGTAGTGGTGGTAAGTGTGGCAGATTGGTTGAGATGGGACATTTTTGGGGAAAGAGGAGGCGTAGTGATTGGTCAGTTGTGGGATGGGACTCGACCTTTGACGCGTTGTCGGGTTTGCTTTTGTAGATTGGGTTGAGTATGTGTGCGCACTACTATAATACAAACTGAATAATTGCATGCAACCATCGACCGCGATGCCGCTGCCTGCGGTGGTGCCCCACAAGTCCCTCCCCCCAATAGACAGACCGTCGATCCGGCCACTTGGGCCAACGATTCCGCCTGAGCAACCACGCCCTGTTCTAAACCGGCTCTCTCGGAGCGTATTGTATGTATGTATGTACACAGAATATTCCCCTCGCGGGCCCAAAAAAAACCCCCCATCGCTAACGAGTCGGTCACTCTGCCATGGTGACGCGGATATGCTGCCCTCAACCGATAGCGCGGATGCGAGTGATGTGAAAAAGGGGAGATTTTCGGTATCGACGGAGTTGTAGAGGGAAGGAGGAGGGTTTGGGTTAGGCGCTGTAGGTTTTTTTTGAAATTAGCTAGGTACTCTCGGTCACATTGGCCCTCTGGGACGTGAGAGGTGGGAATGGATGTAGCTGGCTGCGAGAGAGAGAGAGGGGGAGGGGGAAAAAGGGGGGGTCGGTGGTATGAGTGTTGGTTTGTAGACGGGGAGATGGGGAATGGAGATAGGTGCTACTCACGGCGGGTGGAGGTATTCGCTCCAGCTGCTGGAGAAGAAGGCGACGGCGACCTGTGGGATAGCAGGATCGGTCAGCATATGACACCGCATCAGCTTCGCCGCAGACTCCAGCGCATTGCAAGATGATTGCAACTGAACGCCGTCTTCCCAACTCTTGACCTCGCAGCTCGTTCGGACTTCTTTCGGGACGAGCATCGTCGATTACTTTCGCGGTCTCTTCTTCCGGACATATATCCCTGTGTCGATTCCGTCGTCGTCCTTTTCTCACTCGTATTTACTTTCTTCTTTCTTCCTCGCCTACCCATCCCTCACCAAAAGAAAAATTCCACTCACCCCCGCGAACCCCACCGCCTTCAATACGCTCCGGTTCTCCGGCGCCGTCACCGCATCGTACGTGCTCCTGAGCGTACCGCCAATGGTACCCTGTTCTGGTTGTCGAGCGGGAGGTCCACCCCGAGAGTTGGATGAGGTCGGGGTGGCGGCGGGGGCGCGCTTGGGTGCCATTGTCGCGTGGGTGGGGTTGGGTGTTGTGGGAGGGTAGAGGTTGAGGTGGAGGTGGTGAGATTTCGGGGGGGAAGGTTGTGGATTGGGAAGGGAAAGGATGGGCAGGATGTGGTTGAGGGTGAGAGTAACGTAATTTTGACGGTAGCGCGCTAGGACGGTTCCGGCGGGGGTACTAGGGCGATATTACACTGGCTAAAACCCAATGGTAAATATTCTATGGCAACTTGAAAAAAGTGATCACCATCAAGTGGACCCACTTTCACCGAACAATATTTCAAACGTTTGATGACTCCGGAGAACATAGGAGCACGGTGTGATGAAAGTTGCGGCAAAGGTAATATCAACGAAGGACAGCGAGCCTAACCCCTCCTGCCATCAACGACTATTACTGCCGAGTATTTACTGTCTCTGGAGCCATTCTGGCTCTTACTTCCTTCCTGCTTCTCGGCGTCATCAAAGTGTGCTTTACGATGGCTGACCTGCTTGAAAAACCGACGGAACTTGGCCAGACATCCAGCCTTGTCAAATTGTGCTTTTCGATGAATTTTGGTTCGCACGTTCATATGTAATATCGACATTAGCGATCTTTGGTCAATTGTGTGTCATATCAAGGGTTGTGACACTGCAGTTGCAAGTCCAAAATCCCAAAGCAGACTAGCGTTAGAGACTCGCTCTAGGTGCATGAAGTACTTCAGTACCTGCGAGGGCGAGCTAATTCGCTGGAGCAAGGCTACGTCGTGAAGGCGATGTCCGTAGAGCTGCGCCCTCAACATTGCCCTCTCTACAATCTATTCCTCCTGTCGAGGATACTTCTTCCTGTTTCATTCCTATGATGTCTAAATATGGAGGCCCTTGCCGCCGTCAGCTTGGCTGGTAACATCCTCCAATTTCTCAGTTTCACAGGCGACGCAGTCTCCAAGAGCCGCCAGATCCATGCCTCCGTTTCGGGGACCTTGAAGGAGTATGACGATCTAGAAAGCCTCACATTTGATTTGAAGAGCTTGAGCGGTCAATTGCAGGCCTCAGCAGGGCCAGTGGACTTGGTACTGGAGGAGCTTTGTTCAAGCTGCTGCGAGGTCGCAGATGAGCTGCTGAAGGTTCTAGAACGCCCTGAGTTCAAAGGAAAACACACTCGATTTCAAAGTTTTAGAAAGGCATTGAAGGCGTTATGGGGCAAAGAGAAGCTGAAAATCCTTGAGCAAAGATTGGCTGGATTTCGTCAGGAACTAAATTTGCATATTAATGTGGAGCTGAGGTACCGCTGCTCGTGTTTGTGGCCCGCTTCGGCATACAAGGCTGATAGTGAGCGTCTAGGTCTCGAATTGACATACTGAATTCTCAACAAACAGAGTCTTTCCAAGCTCTTGAAGATGCTACAAAGGAGGACGCACAAAAGATCCTAAAGGCATTGGGTGACAACAGAGACCATTTGGTCGCTGCCACAGAGGCACAGACTAAGCAAATGAGAGCACTGCACACACAGACTGAGACGATACTCTCTCAAGAGTTTGAATCAGCAGCTGCAAATCTGGCAGAGCAGAGTGAAACAACTCGCACGCTCACGGCCAAGGAACAGGAAAGGTCCCGGATCGAAGTCCTTAGTGCAATCGCTGATATAGCTTCCGGTCATAATAACGCTCTATCTACACAAGCCGAGAACATCTCCGCTCGGATTGAGGGGGCGAATAAAAACGCTCTAGCTCAGATCACCGAGACACTTGAAAGGAAGCAAGAGATAATGAAGCAAGAGATCAATGGACTACAACGAGGGCTTGGTCAGCTCCAGCTGGAGATTGATAGAAAGGCAGAGGAATTGAAGGAGATCATAATCAAGATCAGTACCACACGCGAAGGACCGGACCGCAACTTGCTCAGGGAAATGGGTAATTCAGCCACCGTGGTCCTAATGTCATTACATGAGCTGTATAAAGCTCTTCAAGTACTCTCAGCACGTTTGGATTTCTGAATGTACATCACGCTGACCTATGACAGGAGATGTCAAAATCATTGGTCCACCAAGCCAGATTCGCTTTCGGTACCGTGCTTGGGCTGCATACCGATCAATCCACGATCAAAGCCCAAACCAGGTTCGAGCTCGAGGAAAACCTTAGCCCCGAAGTCGGTATCTCATTGCCCATGTACTACGCTTTCTATTACCAGCCCTTATTCCAATGTTTTGGTTCCCAAAAACTGGACTCGGAGGCCTTCTTAAGTGCAAAGATGAATGAATGGCTTTATGGACTGCTTACGACTCCTGATGATCCACGCGAATCTCTGCCAGAGGCTCGAGCATTCCTTGATTTAGCCAGGAATGGGAACAAGCTTGTCTGGACCATGACCACTTTGGTAGCAGGTCTCAATGCTTGTCTCACCCCTAAAGATGCAATATTAGTATTGAGCACTGCTTTAAGCGTACGCTATGATCCTCGGTGTGTACTACCTGCCCATGGGAGCTGGTCTTGCCCTCAGTTTCCGGTTCGTTGCGATTCGAATTCTCTGTCGGCTTGTATAAAACACCCTCAGTCTGATATTCCGTCCCAGGTGCGTCGATTCTTTGAGCAGGGCTCTCAACAAACTAAGCTTCAGAGGCCTCGGTATGGGCTCGATTGTACCTTAGGAAAGCGATTGGCAGAGGATTTCATTCTCATATCTCGCTTGGCAGACAGGTGCGGTCTGCAAAGAGAGATGAGTAGATACCCTGCGTCCTCTTTAAGCCAAAGAGACAAAGCCGACCTTACTCTGGCCTTGGTGGCGTTGACCTCACAGACCTTGCCTTGGACAGTGGAGGTGGTTTCTGGAGGCGAGCCTCATTCTATGCATCATGCAATCTTCGTCCGCCACCTCAGTCGCAGCGTTCTGCAAGTCCATACATCGGCAGCCATAGTAAATCATTTTGTGAACGCCATCCAGTCAACTGGAATTCCCATTTCAGTGGAAATGGGGGCAAAGTGGTCCCGGTTTTACCCACAGATGGAGAGTGTTCCGAAAAACAATCGTCAAGCATGGTATGAGAGCATGGTATATAATCATCTCTTAAAGACTGTGAGCTGGAATCCTTCGGCAGGAGCTTACCAGGAATGGCAAAGATACAGGACCCCTAGGCCGAAACAGCAGAGGTCAGACACCCTCGAGCAACGAGAGGCTTTCACGGCTATTCTAACTGACCCATATGTGCGTCAACTGAAACGTGAATACGGACCGTCAATGACTCCGTCTGCGGCGTTTGCAGGCCCTTCAACCGAGGTCGACATCGATCTCATGTACTACAATTATCAGAATCAAATAGCCTGCCAGGAAGGGAGCGTAGCGAAGGCCAGGGCCGACGCTAGACAAGCAGGATGGATCGACCAGAGCGCCATTGACCCCGAAGATCGCCCTGATAGGGCCGACACCGCAGGCGGCAGTCTCTCCGATCCAGAACCGGAATCATCATGGACGGTCACCGTGCAACAGATACTTGAGTTGTACGATAGCTCTACAACCACCCCTCCTGAGCTGCCCGCGGACGACGTGGCGATCTCATAGGGTTTTCCATCGTCAGTTGAGTTGATGGGCCACGGTACATAAGCTTTCTGCGTGATAATGGTAGCCCGGTTCGGAGAGATTGATAGCACGACATCGCCAACTAACACTAGACTTGATATTTTCATGGACATGTTGCGCATCACCGATGGATCCCTGGTCTCCATGGATAGTCATATCATCTGTGGACGGGCCAAACACTCACGTTACTGTACCAAACATCTTATGGAACAAATTCCCATCAACAGCACGTATCTTTCATAGACATTACGTCTTATCTATACCCAATATATCTTGCTCATGATGGAGATTCAAAAATTCAATTGCTACTGACTCGTCGCTCCTACCCTCTGAATCTTTCGACTGTATCTTTCCCTTTCCGGGCCCCCCCCCCTCCCCCCCCTTCCCTTTCTCCTCCTTCCATTCCGCCCGCATATGCACACATACACCCTCTTCTTATTCTTCTGCTTCCAATCATTCTTTCCATCAAGATATCAGACCCCTCATCTAAACCGGCCATCGAATCCCACCTTCTACGCCCATCTTCTCAAGCCGATTTTAGTATTCCCACGTCGTCGTTTTCTCTCTCTCTCTCTCTCTCGTTTACATCCGAACCATCCGCCTCCCCTCTCTCGAGCACGACTGATCTTTCATTCAATCTGATACTTGACAAAAAACAAAATAGCAATGAAAAGAGAGAGAAAGAGATCTATAGAGTAGTAGTAGCAGTAGCGGTAGTAATCACGGCTTAATTCCCCCCACCACACTCCCACGAACAAACCCATTTAATCCATTCATCCATGGATACGTACGATATGGCGATTCAGCCATGCAAGAATCCTCTACACTACACTACACTACACTACCTCACAAGCGATCGATCAATCGATGGATCAATCTATCAGTATGCAATTCCCTCCACGAGGTAAATCTATATACGCTATTCTACACCACCACCACCACCACCGCCACAGCCACCATAATCAATACCTGCACAGTCACTCCACACCCCAATCCTTCCCACCCACAATTAACAAAAACATACGTACCATCCCTACAGTAAAGATATACCATACCACACCACACCACACCACACCAATCATACCACACTGATGCGCAAAGAAATTTATTATTAACGTAGCAAGTGGTTCATGGCCGGCTCGTAACAAAAATAAATGCGGACGGGGCTCCTGCCTGCCTGCCTGCCTGTCTGCCTGTCTGCCTGCTGGGTTCCTTGATTGGGGGTTTTTTTTGACGTCGAGGGTGCCTGAAGGGAAAACGAGTTTTGACTGCATTCTAGATGGGTTTGGACGTCGAGGGTTATTATATGAGGAAAGGGGTAGGGTCGTGGTGAGGCTGTCTGTGTTGGCAGTACTTTTTTTCTTTCTCTTCCATACGCCTAACCGAAGCCGTCTGACGTGTTGGGCAGATGCGACGGATAGGACTTGGAGGTATGGGACGTGCGTTTTGTTGGGATGATGATGTTTGATTTATTGTTTGATTTTGGATTTTGTGTAAAATAAATCTCCACAGGGCCCAATGGTACCACTATGGCAGGAGCGTAATTCATTCCGGCAAGACGATCGTTCAGTCTTGGACTCTTCTGGAAACCCTCCTTATCGTACATGATATTACTTTGGAACAAAATAAGAGCGAAAATGGTAGTAAATGAATATAGTCATGGGAATGGAAAAAAAAGTTTCGTCACGTCATACTGCGTTACCCTCATAACATCCCATCCCAACTCACGATTTCGGAATCGGCACACTCGAACTCGTCCACTGGCCCGCGTCCAAATCCCGCACAAATTCCGTAATGTCCGTCCCATTCGTCTGGTAAAACGCAAGCAGTGAGTTACCACCGGAAGAGTCCGGGAGCGACGTGACGGATAAATGCGTGCCGGAGAGGCCCTTTGCGCCATTGATGACGAAAGTGTCGTCCGGATCTGAGGGGATGGTTGTATTTTCGGCGGCGAAGGTGACGTTGAAGCCGCTGATGCTGAGGTCTGGATTTTGCACGTAGAGGTAATTGGTGTAGCCCATGGAGCTGTTTTGGACGACGGGGATGCTGATGTTGCCTACGAAGAAGAAAGAATTATTGTGAGCCAATCTCCCTTTTTCAAAGAGGTTGGAAGGGTAATCACTGACTGTTCGTCCATACATTGACCGGATGGGTGCTGTTGCCGGTGAGTGTCGTGTTCAATTCTTTCCATAGTATGTTGACTTCGTTGTGCAAGTTGATGAAGAACACATAAGTGTCGCTGCCGGGACCCCAAGAGTAACACCCCACACCCGCGTGGCCGTTGTAACCGTTGAAGGTTTGCTGCTCTGTCCATGTGTCATCGCCGTAGGTCCAGCCCACTGAGTTGAAAGTCGTGGCGTTGCTGGCGTACCAGAGATGGATGCCGACGGTTTGATCAGAGCTATTTCCTGTAGTCGTGGTCTGCCCAGGAACCGGCGAATGGTCGTAAGCGGCCACGCTGTAGAAGCTACCGTACCAGCAGGCCTCGAGGCCGACGTTAGGGTCATCCATGGCTTGCAGGTGGAGGTCGTTAATAGGCCCCTGCCTCCAGACGTTGGTGGTGTTATCGTTGATGACCTCGGTGATGGTATTGTTGACGTTGATGTAGTATATATGCCACTACTCTGGCATTAGCCTGAGACTTGTCTCCAGTTTTGGTCTCATACTCACGGTAGCAATTTGGTTCCTGGCATAGGCTACGGCGGCTATGGGGGTTCCACTTTTGGCGTCAGAAGCGACAACGTCAGTAATGTCCCCCCCTTGCCAGGTCCCATCGCTTTCTAGCTGCGCGGAACGTAATTGGCCGGTGTGATGTTGGAAGTACATGACAATTTCTCCGTGCCCGCCAGAAGCGAACGACTCGGAAGCGAGGGCTATCCCTGAGCCATTGAAAGCTCCCACAGTCGAAAGGAAGTTCTGAGGGATAGAGGTCGGTGCCGACGGGGCTGGGTTTGCAGGGGCCGGTGATGCACTGCTCGACCTGTACCGGACGTGCATCAGCCAGCGAGACTCATTGCATGAGAAGATGGAGTATAGCCTACTTTCGAGTCAAGCCGACACCGAGTCCGATAGCAAGTCCTATCACTAGACAAGCGACCAATCCTACAATCCAAAAGAGCAAGGGTCTCCGCCCACGATTGCGAGGCCCAACGGGTTTCCTGTCAGACACTTCCAACGCCGGTTGCTCAAAATATTCTTTCTCTGTAGAGTGAGGTGTATACTCCTTTTCCGTTGGATCTGGCGTCCTGAGCGACTGCAGTCCCGGGGAGGCGGGATCCGGGGAGGCGAGGTCGGATGTCATCGGAGATACTATACCGGTGGTAGGAGAGAATGCCTCGTCTTTCCTCGGTAGAGGGCTGTAAGTTGAGGTCCTGTCGGGAAGCTCTACAGGCTTCTTTTCATCTTGAGGGAATGACTCGGTAAAGCGCTGCATCCTTCCGCTTTGGAGAGCTGACTCTGTACAAATGCAATCTGTTTGATGTTCAATAGCTCTGAAAGGTATGTCTACACTTTCATGTTGGCGTGGAGATGTTTTCTTTCGTCTTGTTCCCTTGAGTGAAGAAGGTTGTAGAAGAAAATGGAGGGGGACGGCTTAGTGATAGCAAGGGACTGCGCCATAATCATAGGTATTGATCCAGGTGCAGGTCCAGGTCCAGGCCAGACAAGTAAATGGAGGATGACAACTTAATGTGCAGCAGTTGGAGGTCGGAGACAGCGATCCGCGGTAGCATTAAGGCTTTCGTTTCACGCGGGAAAGCATGTGGTCAGCAAACCTTGGCTTGGAGGAAATATTCTGATTGGTTCATCCTGCTTTCCGTTACGCAGCTAATGTCAACATTGCATACTAATGAAACTAAGCATACTAGCCTACGAGGCGGAGCCCGTAAAACATCAAGCATCACTCATCACAGGGCTGAGAACGTGGAGACTGGAGAGATGGAGGGTAACTTCCAAGTAAGCCCCCGGCGGTGAAGGAGTGCAACTAGTCGGGATCAATACATTATTGGTGCAACCACAGCTGCAGTGTGTCAGCAAAAAGTGCACGCCATGCAGTGAGGCATTTATTGCTATTGGGTCTTGACCACCCCATGCTTCAAACCCTGCTCGCAATAGTCGTCCATATAGTCAAGTCCATCCGAAAGGACCCTGAAGCAAGTTATGCAATATGCATGCTCGTCACTGGTACATACATGAATACCAACGCTGCACAGAGCACAGTACGGTAAAGAGATTAGATGTTGGCATCCTACTTGTAGAGTACTGTCGTACATCGTGTTGGTATAAGTGTGCAAGTCTGAGCCACGGAGCCACCATAACGTTTCGCCTAAAAATCTTGATCGTCCCGAATCGTCCCTTGGAATTAGAGCTTGGACTTTAACTTACATGTCCCCCCACCCTAATCTTCTACCCGAGCTCCAAGTGCTATTACGTAAGTACTAGTACTCCATCACCCCTCGTCCCCCGCCCCAATTGTGATTGCATAGAAATTGCTGTTCATTCTCTACTGGAAATGGCCCAGACTATATACTACTCTATCGCATATATCTAAGTACAAGGTAGGTTTTAACGAGCTCAAAGCGAGTCGCTTAGCAAGCCAATGATACGTAGGGCAAGCGTAGCCGAAATATCACACAATCACCTCGACTCAACCCCTCTTCAAAGGCTTGGCGGCTTTAGAGAGAAATTTTGCCGGCGACTTCATCGATGTGTTAAACGCGTTACCTGCCAGAACGTCGTGAGCGGTGTGCGTCGAATTACTCATGACCTTGGAAGGAGCCTGACTGTTCCCAATGGTCCAGCCGTTGCATGGAAAACTGACAAAGCTCGAGACTACAAGTGAGGGTAATAAGCAACGATGCCAGCGCTCGACGGGTCCAATTTGAATGCCAGAGTACTCATCGCCCAGAGAGGTACGGCTTGCTAGAGACGACATCTTCCTCCAAGAAAGCGGCGCCATCGATTCTGGGCATTGGCGAGCCTCGAACGCCCGCAAGGTTCGGACTTGATACGGGGAAGTAATTGAACAGACGCGTTATGACGTCCCCATCACACGTCACTGATACAAGTCAAGTACTTTACAAGTCACCGAAGTATACAATTAAAGATACAAGGAACGATCGACCATCTTTTCCTCCAATCGCATCTATACAGTTTACTCTATTCCGCGCCAGCCGTTTCATAGTGGCTGCCTGCAGCATTATTACTTGGAGCGCTTTCGGTATGATGATCCATTTGGAACATTTTCCGAGTCTTGGCTAAGACTTGGCAGAGTCACTGAAAATGACTTTGAACCAGTTCGCGAGGATTCTACTGCACAATTTTGAGGTATCTGTTTGTAACTCGAGCTTTTTCATTCTTAACGAACTACCTTATCGATTGGCGTAAACCGACTCTGGAGGAATTCCTCGGTTACGATGAGCTTGCAGAGTCGGAGCTTGTGGTGGTACGGAGTCGACATGCTGGGCATGGCCTTTCTCGATGAGCTCGAGGGATGGATGGGATACAACATAGAATTGTATGATCCTCCTTCGTACCATTCCTCAGCCTTGGAATCTGCAAAACAGCACATGGCACTGAAGATCCCTCTGCCGTACCCAACATGCTGCACGTCAAGGTGACCATCACCTCGCTCGGCCGTCGTCGAAGAGGAAAACGACATTTGAAAGCCGAAGCCCAAATATCCGTCAACCATGATATATTGTTCCGAGCTGACTCAATCAAAGACCGGATAACAAAGCGCTACCTAGAACACAGACCGTGACCCACAGCCACCTCAGACTCAGTCCTGTACAAAGGAACAAGAAAAGCAGCAACCAAAAAAAAATCCGCCACAATGACACCTCATACCCTTCGCCCGCATACCGACACTCCCTCACACCATCAACATCCTTCCCTCCCAGACAGCCTCCTCACCAGCTGACCATGGCCTCTACCAACGCCGCCACGACAGGAACAACGATTATTCAAAGCTCTTCAGAAGTAATCAATGCAATTTGAGTAAATCGCTACCTCAGCGGGCTCCTGGGAAGGAGTTGTCAAGAAGGCCGTGGAGAGAGAGAGAGAGAGAGAGAGAGAAGTCGGAAGTAGACAAAACGGCCAAGCCAAGCCAAGCCAAGCCAAGCTCCAGGTACTAGTTAGTACCTTTGCATCAATCGGTGAGTCTCATTTTCCTCCGAGCCGTAGGAAGCCGATACGATTTTTCTGACCGGGCGAGAAGTGCTGAAGAAGTGAGTGGTGGGAGTGACGTACATGTATACGTATAGATACTCAACAGATCATCCGCGAACCAACATCGGGAAAAAAGTCATGTCCGGTCAGCATTGTTTCTGCGGGTTTCGTTTTTCACGACGCCCCGCAGAGGTGTCAAGGATTCGTGCAAGCTGCTTTGGGAGACCGATAGGCACGACTTCTTCATCCCAAACTACGTGAATGGTCGTACTTATTCAGGAGTGACTACATCAAACGCCAACGTCACGAATGTACGGAGTATTGTAGCGTCAATTTCAGATTCTGTTTGCTTGGGCCTAGCTTGGTAATGCCAACTCAGCACTGGGATATCCTTGCTCCTTAGCCATGTTTTCCCGCGCCTTGGAATGCATGGAGTTGACACCTGGAACCTATTCGATGCATGCTTGATTCAACTTCCCTCGCTAATCCAATGCCTGGCAATCTCGTTCGCCAGGCCCAATCGTAAGATCCTCAGCACGTCCTCACCCTTTGCGTCCTCGGCCAGACCCTTCCTCCAGTCCCATCCTCTCTTCTTCTTCTCCTCCTGGGGCTTGACGAGTGCTCTACTGCTGCCAGTCCCATTGCTCGTTTCAGAATTTAGCATCGAACTTCCCACCAAAGAGAAGCTACTGCTCATACTGCTCATGGTCTTCTTGAGGAGTTCCCGTGATGGTGCTGGTGCACGGCGTCCTTGGTATGCGTCGAGGGTAGAGCGAAAGCATTCCTCGCATTGCAAGTAGACACGGGAAGTGACGGTTTGGAGGTCTTCAATGGCTTTCAGAAGAGCAAAGCTTTGGGGCAGCGAGAGCACGCTTTTGTCCTCTGCGGGAAGAAATCAGCGACATATTTGTAGACTTTTGACGGCTCTAGGATACATACGATTGACAAAGACCAAGGCTTCGCCCAGCAGTGATAGCAGTCCGTCGACTTGCACTACTGAGCCCCGATTCTCATCAAAGAGACCGCCCTGGATGTTATCGGCAGCACTGTTGATTACAGCTAGCAATGCTGTTGCAGCTGCAGCCTTCCGTGCACTGGGTCTCGTTGTCGGCTTCTGACCCTCGTCCAGGTTGATCTCCTCGTCGCGCAGATCATAGAACTTGCGCAGGGTCGCATAGCCTGTGAGATAAGTATGGAGCATCTCTGCGGCCTTTGGATCCATTAGTGCAAGCTGCCCAACGCTTTGCTCTGGTGTGAGTAGAAGCGCGCGGAGGTTTTGGTCAAGCGCTGATCGTGGAGGAAAAGCAATCGACTGGACCAAGGACAGAGATATCAGCAAGTCCAGGACATCTTTGACCTTTTTGTGGCGATGAGCTCGTGCGTAGTAAATGAGAGCTGTGCCATAGTTCTCCGAAGTCTCGGCAATGTTATCAGCGTACCTCTGTCAACGATTAGAATCCGTCTTCATCGGGAAGTGTGAGAGCTCACCTCTGTGATACTTCGGGCTTCCTTGATCATGTTAAAGTCTTGGCAAGTCTCTAAGATCTTGTTTATACGCGAATCAGAGTTAAGATCCAGTCGATTCAATAGCTCGCCAACTCTCTTTTGGGCCACGCTGTCGTCATCTAGGCGAGCAAGTAATGTTATGGAGAGCTCCCACCCCTCGTACATCCCTTTTCCATGATTTCGCCGAATTTCCGCCTTGTTAGATAGAGCGTTTGCATATTCCATCAAGATTGTGTCCCTAGTCATCGACGACCCTTGCATATTGGGCCCATTGAGCACTGAACGGTCGTTCTCATCGAGGTCCAAGTCCATCAGGTTGTTTCCTACTGAAGTCTCAAACCAGCCTCCTGCACTTGCGATCTCTGCGACTGCAGAAACGACTGGGAGGGACCACCCTCGTAGTAGACCTATTACACCTGCGACGTTACCTTCGAAGAGCGATGCTAAACCAATCTCAACAGGGTTCATTGAGTTGATCTGGAAAAGGTCGTCATCCGTATCGTCAGTCGACCATGCAAAGGCGTAGGCTAGTCGTCGCAGGTACGCAGGATTCGCATTGACGTCTACAAGACGAGGCCCGCGCGATTGAGACGGTCTGAGAGAACGTCGAGTCGGGGCTAGGATACTGACAGCTATGTCTTCGTCGTCGTCACCGTTCCACCAGACTGTCAAACCAATGGTCGCCTCCACCCAATCTTGTGCAGATGAGAGGATCTCCGTGGATTCCCCGAGCAAGATCCCGTACATGACCTTCAGTTTTTGGTATACAGTCCATGGCACTCTACTTTCGGCTCTCCGCGTGGATTGTGTGAGACTCATCGTCGTATTTAGGAGTCCAAAATTTGATGATTCAAAGGTAGACTGTGTAGAATCCATGTCTCGGTCCCGACCCTCAGCGAATGTGGCAAGATCTTCCATTGCTTGTTGAACGCGCTTTCGGAAGATGATCCATTCGTTCCCGGTGACGTTCCAGTCGTCGTCTTGTAGGGCTGGGCACAGCTCCAGGATCTGCATGGCTCTATTGACAACTCGCTCGATGTTTCTGACCTGTATGCTGTTGTAGCCTTCGTCACCCTGACCGTCTTCCCTTGCTGTCCTAGCATGATGAAAGTTCGATCTTCTCAGTATCCGTACAGCTTCACCAAGCTTCCCGCGCATTGTACAAACATGGATGATGTCCCAATAATTGGAATGAGCGGTAGGGTTTGGATGCAACGACTGTACTTCGTTGATGGTCGCTTGGTATGCATTATGCTCCTTCTCCATCCAATCAATGAGAACTTTCGGAAAGGCTGTAAAATTTGCAGGGGTTGACGAATCTTGAAAAGACTTTGAGATAGTGGACGATCGATTGAATCGAGTGACGGCCAAGGCTTGCTTCCCTTTGGCAGTAGGCGGGTGTCGGAGCTGCAGAAGTAGGGCAGCAAGAAAGATGGATTTGTGAAGTGCAGGTTCACTCTCGGCCGGCCCTATGCCTATAGTGACATCTTGCAAAGGAGGAGCATTCGCTATGTCATGATCACGGCATGACCGCCATAATTCGCTCAATGTTTCGGATGCGTCAGGAAGGGCTGCTTTCAGTGCTTGTTCGGGTGCGTTGTCTGAAGCTTCCACCCCATAGAGTTCCTCTTGAAGAATATCTTCTGTTTGAGTGATAAAGTCATCAGTCTCACTGAGTTTGGCTATGCCTATCCGTGTGGCCATTGTTTTTGCAATGCCTGGAACAGCTGAGTCCTGTATCTGCTTTCGATGCTTGTTTGCGCTACGAGGTGGCGCATAAGGTATCATAGCACCGCCACGGGACCTCTTCATTCCTCGGGGAGTCCCGTCCAATATGGAAGAGCCATGGTCCAGCGAATCTCCGTCAGCTAACGACCCGTTTGACAAGGTCTTCGTGATTGAGCCAGGTTCGGGAAGTCGATCGTCGGTACCCATGCCCATGCCCATAGTTCTATTCCCTACTTCTGAGCCGTTGGCATCCTCATCCTCGTCGAACGACTCGGTCTCATAATCGTCGTCTTGCTCAATGTCATCTGCAAGTCCCGACGGTGGGCTGCTGCTTGGCGCTCCAAAAGTATTCCTGGATGGTGGACCGTTGCTGCTTCCTAGATCAAACCGCCCGCTTTTGTCCAGGTACCGGGCCAACTTGCTTTGATCAATGAGGTTGGATGGCGCACTGTTTACACTTCTTCGCGAGCCCGTATTCGCGGCAGGGGATGGCTTCTTCTTGAACAGTGTTTTCCCAGAACCTAGCTGAGAGCTACCAAAGACTGAGGAAGGGGGAGGATCCGCAGGTGTAAAAGAGCCGACTGAAGATGGGGGACGACCAGCAGGTGTCGTCGAGGGATTTGAAGCATAGCCATTCGAGAAGAAGCTCGTATGCCGTTTGTCTGACCCCGGTGTAGACGGCGCCAAAGGGCTGGACGAAAGTGGCACTGTCCAGCCAGACATAATGTGTGGTTGCAGGTAGTATCGAGGGAGAAAAGGAGGGAGGGATGGTATTTGGAGGCTCGCTCATCCTTGGTTAGGACATGGCTCAGAAGGAGTCTAATATGATTAGCGGAAGAATTGATCTCTTGATGGGGCCTTTGAGGCAAAAGAGAATCATTCGGTTATGATTGGATGTGTTGATTCTAAGCAAACAAAAGTTGTAGGGAACGCGCCAAACCTCCTAGCCCACTCGCCCAAAAATTTTACCGCGGTATCCCCGGTGCCCCGTAGGGCAGAGGGGGCTAGGGCTCAAGGCCTAGGGCGTTTGTTTACTTTTTCTTTCTGCGCATCTTCTGCAATTCATCGCTGTTTAATAAAGCGATTACATTGCACAATGGATACCCAGAGTCGCAGGACAGCATGCGCATATATCAATAACCTTCTACTATCTCGCGGTCTTCTCAGAAATGGTACGCCCATCGAGTTTGCGACTCCCGAGAATGCGGTGGGTGGATTGGATGCAACAATGGGACAAGTGATGAACTTAGTACACGATCTAGTTTTGAGGCGAGATGTATGTCATTTCTCCACGAAATCATGCAGTCCATGTTGCATTTGTGCTTATTATCTATCGCAGCGTGAATCCGACACACTTGCAAGCCTCTCTCAAAACCTGCAAACACTCCGCGGCTCCTCCACCCAGCAGACCCAGACTATCACACGTCTAGAACATCGCAGTGCGGATCTAGACAGGCAATTGGCGTTGACTGGCGCCCAAGAGCGTTCCGCACGCGCAACGCTGCGAAGCGCAGAGACGAGGAATAGGGCGCTCAGGGAGGAAATGGTGCGGCTCAAAGGGACTGTTGCCCAGATCCGGGCACAATGCGCAACAGATATCCGCCGCCGAGATGGAGAGATTCAAAGGATGAAGCGTCATCTAGAAGGGCGCAGGGGAAGAGATGGGAACGGTGGGCAAGTGGGCGTGGTAGTTGTCACGCCCGGTATGAGCAAAGGACCGCATGGAAAACGAAACGCCGAGCCAGAGACGGATCTCGAAAGCCCAGCATACTCATTGAAGCAAGAAACGACGGACTTCCTGACGGAACTGAGTCAAGGACTGAGCGATGAGAACGATGCTCTGATTAGCCTAGTAAGAGGCACATTGGCGACTTTGAGAAGTCTCCAAGGCTTGTCAGAATCAGGACAAGGATCCGAGATGGACGGAAACTTAGAAGACATGGAAGCCGTAAGTACTATCATGGGCGGGCCTCCATCATACGAGGCTCTGGCGACGAGCACGGACGAAGTGTTGGAGCACCTGCGAGGACTGCTCACCAATCCCTCATTCGTTCCATTAGAAGAAGTGGAGATTAGGGAAGACGAGATCCAGAGGCTAAGAGAAGGATGGGAGAAAATGGCTGCACGATGGAAAGAGGCGGTGGCTCTGATGGACGGTTGGAAGAAGAGAATGGTGGATACCGGTGATACCATAAATCTGGACGATTTGAAGATGGGCTTGAACCTTAGTTCGGGAATACCGACGGCTCAGGAAGCTCAAGAAAAGTCGCTTCTGAAACAAGACGAGGAAGACGCAGAATTCAACGGCTCGGTCATTGTCGAGGGCCTGTACAAAGATCCCGAGGAGTCGTCTATGGACGAATTGGAGGTCGATTTACCGAGTGAAATGGACCTCAATTTACACGCGAAAGGCAGAGTCTTGGGCGACATAGATGCGAACGCCAGGCCAGGCATATCACCGCGAAAGGTTTCCTTCCAAACGATACCGGAAGAAGGTACCACTTCTCTCGCAAATGACGAAGATGCCTCGTTGCTGGATTTTTCGACCCATAAAGCTGCGAGTCCCTCAAAGACCAGGTCACGACTTCCCCTTCAGGTAAGCGCGTTTCCTCTCCCAAGCCAAAATTGCATCTTCTAACATTTCCGATCAAACAGGCACAGGCAACGACTTTATCGCCCGCTCACACAATCCAGCAGAAGTTGGAACGCGCAGAAGCGGAAGCCGGTGAGGCAAAGAGACGAGAGGAGAATCGACACCGGAGGAAGAGCATTTCGAAAAGTACTGTTACGAAGAAACTAAAGGGCAGGAGGAGGAGGAGTACTTTAAGTCCAGAAGAGCTAGAGAATCTGGTAATGGGTATCTCTTGAAAGTCTGCTGCAAAGTGTATATCATTCATGAAATGCCTGAATTTCGCTGGACTGATGATCGTGATGGAAAAGCTTGTTGTCCATATCGACAACAACGATAACAACAACACCCTGTCTCAACTGCACGAACGCAAGTTTCCGTCGATGCCGTGAGAACAGATCCCTCGAGCAATGCTTAGTGCAGAAGAGGGATCTAGATCTTTTGACAGAGACCCATATATATGTTTCTCAATCATTGTCCGATATCTATAGCTTTCCATCAACGCACAACAAGATTCCCAGGGTCCAGCTGTAGGATTTTCGTGTAGTTGCCGATGTCATCTCAGGAGAATGGCCCCAAGGAATGTGCTATATTGACGAAGGAAGGAACAAGTGGTTTAAGCTTCTTTGGACTTCGACCTAAATGTACACACTCTTCTTTTCCAAATTCCGATATCTGAACATGAATAATGGAATGTTCATCAAAGACGGCTGTACCCTCTTACTTCTTCACCTCTTTCCTCGCACGCGCAAAAGCTCTCTGTCGACATCCCCAAGGTTTCACTTCCTCTCTTCACCCTCTTCACACCCTCCAGCCATTCACGGTAGTGTTTACATTGCTTCTCTGGCAAGCCCCAACGGCTGCACCTAGGAATACACCTCTTGCCAACGCCGGCAGATGCACTTCGGAGTACCTGGCCTCGCAGTCTGCGCAAATTTTGTCGTATGGCACACAGACTTAGTTGATGCGGTGCCTATTCGGTTTTCAACCTTCGCAACCTTTGCAGATCGACAGGTCATCCGTTAGGAGAGTGTTGTGGTTGCATTTGGAGCGGATGTGATGGCGACGGCATATCTCGAATGCGAAGTCTAGCAGTATGTCCAGAACAAGAAACATAATTACAGAGAGTACCAGTGACATCATTCTTTCCTTTCTTTACATGCGGCAACTCATAAAGTGGCCGAGACTTCTAGCATTACCATTCTCTGATTCCTACAATCTTAAGATTTCTGTCGACTTCATGGAGAAGAGCATACCACGCATATTTGTCTCGTTGTCCAGTGTTCTACAACCATATCTCCAACACTTTCTCTGCTTGCTGTCAAGCTGACGCCCAAATCCATCTTCAAAGCCCGCAATGCATGTACCAAAAATCCTTTTTCGCAAGAATTTGTTCTTGTGCCTTCCGGGGGGGGGGGCTTCCGCTTCGATGCGCGACCATGTTTGGATATAACGGCGTATCCGAGATAGTAGCCAGATATTGTCAGCCAAATTTTGCACACAAACACTTTGATATTAAGTTTGTCGAACCACAGGTCCTCGAGAGGTCGATGGCATTTAGACGGACGAAGATCTGTCGGCGGCGCCGATACATCTCACTGTCGACGCAGAAAAAGGCTGCGTAAACCGAATCGGCAAATCATCCGAAACTAAGCGACATCTGCGTCTAAGACGGTTCTCCTTCACCAATCAATGTCAGCTGACCGTCCGTTCATACTTGAAGCGCAAGTCTAAGATGTTTCGCGCGGTTTCTGCATGCTGTCAATTGAGCCTTTCATGGATATGGTTGGTGCAATAGTTTCACTGCGGCTGAAGGAGCATAGAGCTGCGCAAGGGCAAGGCAGATCCTGGTCGATGAGGCTGACACGTGCAAATGCCGCCCGCAATCCTATACCACAATACCAACAACAACAATTGCGAAGTCAGTATGTTTCAAATGTCGAACGTTCTTGCTATGGACGAGAATTGCTGCTCCGCAAGCAGGTCCAGTCAGCCAGACTATGAGATGTTCGTCTTTTCTGTGCCTGCCGGCGATGCATAGCGCCCGGATGGCAAAGAAAGAAAGAGCGGAAGGATGATGAATCCACATCCTGAACTCGACAAGCCTGAGCGATATCTACGGAAGCCAAGCCATGCCATCCTGGTATCGTTGACAGTGCCTGAGGATCATAGTCTCTCTAGAGGCAGCAGAGGGAAAATCCTCGTGGTAATCTTCAGGATCGTGGGAGTGATGAGTAATCTAACACGCTTTACTCTGAGAGTACTAGCGCATGGCGGTGCAACTTCAATGCAGCCTTGGCCTTCGCTCTCGTTCAACGACCGCGATTACTCCTCCAGGCTACGATGTTGCTATTCTAAATTTGAACTGTGACCTAATATGGCTCGTAGAGCGCCCACAGTCAGATTTCGGAACCCCCACCACATCGCAGTAGGGGCATGGTCTCCGACTCCCGGGCTGAACGAGGTATGGCTCAACCACCAAGGATCGTCGTGTATCTGCATCCTTCCGGCACCAAAACCATGAATTGGGGTAAGCCAATTGCGCAATTAGTCTCACTGGATGAGCTCGAAGTCACGGCTTTGGTGTTCCTATGGCCAGGAAAGTTCCTCGATCTAGGCGAGCTGAAATGGTTGGCTCCACTGGATGTTGGGTTCATGCGGAAAATCCTAAACTACTTCTTCCCTTAGAGCCTCGGGGCTGTACGTGTTTGACTTCATATGTCACTTCTGGATTTTCGTATCTAAGCAGTGATACTCGGACTGTGCCTGTCCTCCGATCGGGGACTGCGATGCGATGGATTCTGCAAAGGATGCCTAGTATCTTCGGTGCCTGGTGTGCCCGATTTCTATGGTGCACATGTGAGTCCTCTCTGTAGAGAAGGATTTTATATAGATCCTACTGTCCCTTTCTGCACGTGCCTTCCTTTGTGTCATGCTCTGTGCGTCATCGCAGGCTTCCGTCTTCACTCTCGTTGATTCCATAACATCTGTCTTCATTTCTCATTTTGCCACATCGATATCATATATAAAAAAGACAACGAACGCCACCACATACATCAATCATTGTTTCGACTCTTACCAAGTAAGCCACTGCCGTTGCCGCCGCCATCATGTGTATCAAGATTGTCGAACGTTACGCAGTGTGTCGTTGTATCTACTACAGTCATGCTGTTGATGCCTGCCCCGCCTATGGCCGTCGGGGCCACAGTATCAAAACACAGGAGGTCTTAGTTGGCTACACGTGCTCGAGACACACGGTCCATGGCTCCCACTACGGATCCTCTCAACAATACAACTACCCCGACTCTGGCTATGCCAGTGGCAGCACCGGCGGACGCAACGCCGACGGAAGTTTTCGTCGGTGACGAAAGCTCAACATTCTGGACGGCATGGAAGTTCTGGAGGACCACGCAATTCGGAATAGCCAATCAGACGGGCAACGAGGAGAGAAGATGGCAGAGGGTATCGACAAGCGTTCTTGGGGGCGCGAGCCCCCTGCCTTAGGACTGTCAGACTATTGTTTCAACTTTGACGACCCTGTTCGAACGAGTTCCTTTGCACTTCACTTTTTCCTACGCATTCACGACAAAAACGACCGCACTGCTGTGCTCTGTGGCCTTACACTACGATGGCACGATTTCCACTTTCATCTCAACATCAAGCGGCTCGATAGTGACTGCGTCAAATGATCATGCCAAGGGTACGACTGGGGAGGAATCATATGGTCTGGAACCATTTAGGGGACTGATATTATCATGGGGGGCAATGCATTGGACGAAGGAAACGACCGGTCAATGCAGGCATGACTGAGGAATATACAAGGGGGCGTTTTCATTGGGCATCAGCGGTCACATGAGCGTTTTTTGTTATCGGTTGAGTCATTTTGCGCCTTGATACCATATACATCGTTAAAGCCGCAAGGTGACGGAGCTGCAGGCAGCAATACTAGCGCCTGGGATATTAGGACCTGGAAGGAAAAGGGCGACACGAGGCAGAGCCTAGGAAGCGAAGAAGGACTGAGTCCTCTTAATCGCTCATAATGTCAACAGAAGCATCGATTGCTATTATGACACTCCGGATCGTTGTCCGAATTTGCCACTTGATGCTAAAATGACTAAATTGTTGTAGGATTCGAGCCTTCGAGGGTCTTGGACTTTCAGATCAGCCAATTAGAAAGCCTTGAATTCAGCCTTACCAGTCGCGCTTGCCAATAAATTCTCTCTCTTGTCATTTCTCGCACCCTCTACTTTTGTGGTTTTTCTTATTCCTGGACCGCTTTGATTGCGAAGTCACTTGGTCTACAGGACCATGCCGGGTTGGAGTCTAATGCTGTCTCTTGGACAAGACAAAGAGGGCAATTCTCCAATCCGCTTGCACGTTTCCGCAAGCGCACATTCTTCGAACCACAGAAATTGCAACTTTGTGTTGCTTGTAGTCTTGTTCAGCTTCACGCCTCTCTTTTTCCCTACAGATTCTCTGCAGCTCGGTGATGCGAACAGCATCAAATCGTAGTCCAATGTCTCCTAAGCATGCCGCTAATCAGAACCATCCTTTCTCAATCCTCCCTCTACTGTAATTGTGGAGTGTTGCTCACATCTTCTTTGCCAGTACCATCTTTGAAGTCCTCGGGTCTTCACACCGCGCGAACATGGCCACGGCCAATCTCGACACCTCGCTACCGCGGGCTCTAGAATATCCAGATTTGGTAGTGTCTGATCCTTTAGAAACAATCCTTCAGGAAGGAGACCTTCAAGATACAGTACCGATCATATTAGAGAGCAACCTCAGTAGAACCGGACAGATTATGGTAGCAGCCGCTGAAAGTCAAAAGAGAAGCTCTAGGAGCTCGAGCTTCTCATACCAATCCGAGACTTCGACACTTGCGCATGAACAGACACCTTTCATCGACTTCAAGCTGCAAGTTGTGGAACTATGTCACCTCCTATGGCCTCCTGTGTCCAGAGGAGACCTATCAGAGCAGTGTCGCGAGGGCTCTGGTCATCGATTCTCAGGCCTCCTAAAATCCAGAAAGCTCGGACGATTAAGCTCTTCATCCCGCGTTGCGCCCGAAGAGACCCCTAAGCACATTACCAAGGAGTTTGTCATTGAGCGTATGACTGGCGGCACTTTCAACCGGGTCGTCGGCATAACAGTCATTGATCATAATGCAGACTGTCCCGAGCAGCTCATTTTAAGAGTGCCACGTATAGCGTGGATGTCTCGACCCGATCGTGACGTCGCTACCATGCGCTACGTTCGCCAGCATAGCTCCATTCCAGTCGCAGACGTTAAAGCCTTCGACTTTCATTGCGAAAACCCGTTGAAGGACCCGTATGTTGTTCAACACCGGATTGCTGGGACAGATCTCCGTACAGCTATACAAAACGACCTCAGCCATGAGCAATGGTGCACAATCGCGAGGGAAATTGGCCGGATAATGTTACAATTCCAAGAAATGAGCAATCCTGTCCCAGGCCTTATCGAAGATGTCACAAAAGAAGATGGGGTCCAATCGTTCACCGTCAACCCCTTTGATATCAAACCACCGTTTGAAAAGGACTGGACGCTGAAGCAACGATCTCCATTATTCGATGCAGATAATTCTAGAGTGCTCGAGTATTATCAGAAAAGCACCCTCGACTTTTTCCTTGCTCAATTTGGACGTTGGAGAGCTGAGGAACTGCGAATTAATCCGACTGAAATCCTGCACCCGCACTTTATGGAACGTCTAGCCGTCACTGCATCTCAGATGAACAGACTGGGCTGTTTGGGAGACAACAAGAATTGTTTGAGTCATCTCGACCTCGCACCTCGAAACATCATGGTAGAAGTTCGCTCAGACATTAGTATTACTATTACCGGCGTTTTGGATTTCGATTCCGCTGTTTTCGCTCCGACGTTCGTCTCTTGCTATCCACCTTGGTGGCTTTGGCAAGATGAGACGCAGCCGGGTGATCCTCTGGAAGACGAAAGCCAATCTGACGAAGCACCGGCGGATCCTGAACTTGCAGAGATCAAACGAATATTCGAGGAGACTGTCGGAAATGACTTCCTTCGGTACGCCTATCGACCGCAGTTCCGTCTTGCAAGAAAACTCTTCAAGATTGCGTGTCATGGTAATCGTTCAAACGAATCATGGAAAAAGATCGAAGAGTTTCTGGACGAGTGGGATGCTTTTTACAAAGCTGAAGTCGAAGACTGCAATTCGCAGGAGGACCATTCTTTGAGCTCTGAAGCTGGCGAAGATTATCAGGATACTCAAGAGCAGAGAGAGTTCTAAGGAGGCAACGATTCGTAGCGGTGCTATGATCCTAGAGGCCAGTGGGATCTAGCCAATGGTTGTGCGCTAAGCCCACATAGAAGTTACTACTCATATCGCTCGCCTCTTTGTGTGTGGCATTGCTGGATGCGGCGATCCAACGACTGGACTGCAAACGGAGACTTTCGCTTCGATGTGTTTTATTTCCCATTATCCCGTCGCAAGACGTCAACCCAATGCAGCGTGTCTGAAGACAAAGGTAGGATTTCTCATGACCGTCGTTGAAGTCTCTTACAAGAATGCTGTAATGGATCCACCTTATGCATTCCTATCTTACATTTCTAAACCTCACAAACTACTTTCCTATGCTAGTCGATCCACATGAATATGATTTTCTAAGACCTGTAAGTCCTTGTAAAATATTGGCCAAAAGCTCGAGACCATGCCACACATCAAAGGCAATCCGGGAACGACCGCAGGGACTGTCCACCATTGTCCGGGTCGAAAGATAGGAGCGTATGTGAAAATGGGTCCTTGTCGTGGTAAGAAGGAGACCGGCTATTGCCTGACGCATCAGATACCTTGTCTCGCCCCCGAATGCAGGCAAAAGCACTGGGCTAAGCTAAAGAATGAGCCGTGCAGCTTTTGCGAACAGCGCCAAAAGGTAAGTCTTGGCCGAAGCGAATGCACTGCGGGAGTGCACTGATACGAAATCATTAGCGAGCCGACCAAGCTGGGATAGATGCACGCCGTGTGGCCAACGAAGCCAAAGTCCAGGATCGATTGGACAACAAGGGGCAGAAAAAAGGCGGGAGGAGATAGACGCACAAAAGTCGTCCCTGTCGAGTCTGCGAGTCCCACCAAGCGCTGTTACCGATTCTTTACACCAGCAGCCCTCTGAATTATCTGCTTGCGAATACGAACAAGCGCGCTTCCTGCACTCTCTCTATCATGCTAGTCTTGGCGGGTACACGAAATGTAAAGGCGTCAGGCGTTTTCGGACTTGTTGTAATTGGTCTTCGATCCTGGTGCAATTATGTATGAGAAATCTCTAATGGCAATTTTGTGGTATATTTGTGGCTTCGGCTTGAAATACGGACCAGTATGGCTATGATGCAATTGCTGGGTTGCTCACTTTTTGACAAAACATGGTGAGATGAGATGTTTCCTGAGATTTGCATCCCACACACATAGATCATGAGAATTTGATCGCCGGCCTGCCATGACACGGAAAGCTTGAACAGGCATAGTCCAAGGCCGCGGAATAAACACGTGGTTCAAAAGGAGAAACATGTACAGCAGCGCCAATGGCGATGATTGGAGTCGTGATGATGGCAATACGAGAAATTGTTCTGTTAAGAGTGAATTCAAGTATGCGAATACTGTAGACGATGTTTTCACATCGGAAACGCTATTGGTGCCTCAATTCCGCAGGCATCAATCAAGAACGGGCCGAAATGGACAAGGCGAGAATGGTCCCAAGTGTGAGGGGATCGCAGCTGTGGGTAGCCGGTTTGATACACCTCGATGCCAAAAGGTATTGATCTTGTGGCTTACGTATCGTTGATTCTGGTGGGCTTCGTTCAAGAAATTGCAAGGGGCTTGAGTGATGTGTCTTACATTGCCCTTTTGTTCAGTGGCAACCCCAATCGGCCAACTGCACATGTGGCCAATGGATACATGTTGTTGCAAGCGCAGATACTGGAGATTGGAAAAGAGCAGCGACGACACCGTCTAACGCGCCAAGCGCGCATGCACGCGCGTGTTTACTCGTAAGGCTGAGAGCAGCTTGCTCTGCTCTCTGCATTTGTTCTTCGACAGCGCGATGAGGACTACCAATGTACCTAGGCTTTATTTGTACGACTAGACCCTGTCGATTATGACGATGACTGACGTGAGGTGTCCTTGTCTTTATCAGGGTACTCGTTCCCAAAATTCTTCATTGACCACGGCATAGTATCACGGTGACGGTATGTATCATGCTCCTGTGGGAAGCCTTTTGGTCCTATCACGAGTCCTTTGGGTTTTGTTCACGCCTGTATATGCAAATATGTCTGCTTTCTTTGCGCTCAGAGGAATGGAGGTTGGCCCTTCAACGCTCGCCATTCTGAATCATCTTTGCTCTTGACGCGTTAAAAGGCACTGAACATAGCTCCAGTTGGGGATGACTTTTTGCCTGCATACCTCCTGTAGTGGAGTGGCAATTACCACCATCCTAGTTCCAGGGCCAGGAGCGCCTTCGCAGAACCACCAAGACTTTCAAAACACACTATTTTGGTCTAATTCGACCTTCTCCTGACCCACCGTCAACGTGAGGCCTTCCCTCTTGGGGCTTGGGCTTCTTGCTCCCACGGTTTCCCTAGGTCATTTAGTCGAGACTGTATGGGTGGGGACAGGTGATTGTTCCCCTACTGGAGGCACAGATGACTCAGGCGCTGGGAATGTAATGATGATCGCTTTGGCACCGAAACATGTCCCTACATAAGTACGACTTCAAACGGTATTGTCATCACTGGTATTGAGACTTCAATCTATCCCATTTCACCAGCTTTTGTAGCCTCTGGAATTACAACAGCGGTCGTCATGAGCGCTAAATCAAATGGTGCTGTCACAACTTTCACCACCACCTCAACGTACCCGAGCATACCAGCAACACGATCGCGGCAGCTTGGCCTAGTGACTATTGAAACGGAAATCACTACAACAGATTCGTGAGGATCTACTGTCGTGGCTGCAAGCACCTATGTCAGCGTCGCTAAGGCGCCACCACTCCTACTCTGCCGACGGAAACAACTGCCACCTGTCCCTAGGAGAATAGTACTTATTATATGGCCGGTGGATATACGTACGAGATCTACTGGGGCTTCGATTTCTATGGTAGTGATCTTCCTGATCTGCGAACTGACAACCTGGCGGATTGTCTCTTGGCTTGCTCCGATTACACTCCTGAGACAGGTCCCTACGGTGCAGGGGGTGCATCCCGTGTCGCCGCAAGTTTTCAAACGGCTGGCAATAAATGTTATCTCAAGTACGGCGAGTATGAGGTCAATAATAGATCCCGGAATTTCCAGCGGTCGTCAAGTTCAGTATGAACCTACTAAACCTCCTACAACTAACACCGCAGCTGAACTTGGACTTGGAAATGCATACACTGGAACATTTGCTACTAACACTGGGACTGGAACTGCAAGTACTGGAACTCCTGGAGGCAATAACAATGGCGGTCTAGCAGTCTCCTCGATGGAAACAGGCTCCTCCCCTAACACAATTCCCTCCCCAGCCACAAACGGCTCACCCGCTACTACGACAAAATCCGGCGCAGAAACGACATGTTCAAATATCAGCCCCTCGTGTAGTGGCTACAATACTTATTGCCTTGATAGATTCGGACTTCGATATGACATCAGATGTGGACCCAACTATGACGATGCGGACGTTGCTTTACAGGCCCACGCTGACGCTTTCGAAGGGTGCATCCAGTACTGCTCCCTTCTCAAGAACTGCGCCGATTTCAGTTGCCGAGATACAAATTGTTACCCAATCTTCACTTTCAGAGGCTACAGTAGGCCGGAAACCGCAGCTAAAGGCACTAACCTCCTGACTGCTATTCTCACGGACGATCATATTAGTGGCTCCATCACTCTCGACGATCCGTGCGCCGAAGGTTTGGATGGCCAAACCTACACGGATAAATTTCAATGCAACTGGGAAATCTTGTGCGACCAGACCATTGGCGGCACACTTCTTCAACAGACGATTCAGACCAACCTCGAAGCCTGCATAGATTTATTGCGTGATCTACAACAGCTGTGATTCGGTTTATTTTGAGGGCGCCGGCGGTGAGGCGTCGAGCCAGGCAAAAACTTCTGCCAACTGTTTACCCATTTCCACCATCGGTGCTGTGAGCCCAGGTATAAAATGTCTCGGCTGTCAGCCTTCAGGGCACTTGTAATGTAAGTTCTCCTACTCCTACCTCCTTTGACTGCAAATTTTGACATTGCCCATCAGTGGCCCGCTAACCAGTAGGAAGCTCCCAGGAGGTGTTTGGATAGGTTCGGATAGGGTTCTTTATTTTGGGCGTTCTTATTCTTGAAATATAATCGTGTAAATTTTCCCTCCATCTTTGTACTCGAAGCATTGCAGCACAAGCATAGTCAATACCATGATGTTCGATCCCATGTAATCTTGTACAAAACGCATTGCGATCTATGATACCCCAATAGAAGCTAGAGCATATATCTCCAGCAATCGTTGTAATCACACCATCGTACACTTTTCGCCAATCATGCCTTCGGCGGCGCATTAACTCTATCAGGGACCTCCGGCTTTACCTCCGTGACCACCCTCAACAAATCTTCAATGACCTTATCCCCCGTCTTGCCCCCAGCCTCCTTGATCTGTTTCAGCTGCTCCTCGGCGTCTTGGCTGGCATCCTCTTCCGCTTTCTTGTTGCCGCTTGTTTGCTATTCATCGTCCATCAATCAGCTGCTGTGCTTTCTGGGAGCACTGGGTGGCCTGGGGCGGTGGGTGTCTGGGCAAAGGGAAAAAGCACCTTCTTCTCGAATTCCTTGAATTCGCCATCTTTTTGCTTTCGGTAGTCTTCGATTTCTTTTTGTGCTTCGTTCTTGGCGTCTTTTACACGCTTCGATCGGTCTGGAATTGGGGGGTTTAGGTGGGCTGAGGTTGAGAAGGCGCGGGGATGGGAGGCATACATTCTCTAGCTGGGACTGGTCAGTAGATACACAAAAGATGTATTGGGTGGCCTTGGATGGCATACCTTTTTGGACTATTTTCTGGGCCTCTCTCTCGGCCTTGACTAGAAGCTCAGTATTGCAAACAGGGAAAGCAGATGGCTGTCCTTACGTCGAGGAGAGTTTGGATACCCTTGGAATTTTGTGCAGACTATAGCAGGGTCAGCAATTGGTTTCCAGCTGGTACATTCACAAGGCTTTTACCATATTTGCCGCTGTCTGCCTAAGAGTGTGTAGAAATTAATAGAAAGTTGGTGCAGGATGTTCGAGATGTCGGAGCTTCAAGATCCCTGTCTCCGCCAAGAGTCGAGGCTTCCCGCCAAAACTCTCCATTAATCCTGCACGTGCACGTCACTGTAAACCTCTGCAATGTCTAGAGCAGCAAAGCTCACGCTTGTAGGGACCTCTATCGGAGCCATTGCAATTGTTGCGCTTGTTCACTACCAGCAGAGCTCAGAGAAAGCTGTGAGCATCCCCATCTACCTTGGCCTTTTTAGCTCCAAAGGCTTACGATCTACAGGCAATGCATGCAGGAGTGATACGGGACATCGAACAGCAAAGGCTCAAGAAAGAACGACAGGCAGATTTCGAGATGCAGCGGGCGCTGGAGGAAGAATATAGGAAGGTGCAGCAGGTGCATGATGGGGATGGTGGACCGGAGAAGGCTAGGGGAAACGGATGATGCTGCACTGGGAGGGGACGAAACATCGGATCAAGGACGGAGTTCACATTCACGGCAACTAGAATATTTGCCCAAGCCAACCGCGCCCGGTGTCAGAGAATATCTTGGAAGAACAGCGGTATCTCTGGTTACCAGACATCACTTGCCTACCGAGGCAAGAAAAGGCGAAAAGAGGCGCATCACAGCATCTAAATTGCATTGCTCCTTTAATGTTGTCAGCTCGGGGCTGTGCGTGTCTACGTTTCAGTATGGGCGAGGTACGGGACATTGCATGCATGCTGAGAAGTATCAAAGGACTGGTCTGCAAGTGGCAATGACGGATCCCTTGAGCCTGGGGGATCTAGGAAACTGCGATCGCTCTCAGCATATGTTGAGGGATTGACAACGAAGGAAGACTAGATCTAGATGTCTTGATTTCAACACTACCACTACTATCTGTACTCTGTAGCTTGCACACTTTCATTCTTCATCATGTGACTTGGCGTTTGGTAGATGGCTGGACCAATCAATTGGTCATGCGCCGGGCTTGCGCTTCAACTTCAAACATCCGCACACTTTAACTTTCATTCAACTTTCACCTATCGATAAAGACGAACAAGAAGCATAGGCATGATGAAGTCTGCTCAGCCTACCATCTTGGGAAATCGTGAATAACATGGATGGTTCTTCGGCCGCTTCACCGGCCGCTTCTTCTCTTGACGCATTGTTGTCGCAATCGTCCAATAGAATGCGAGGAAGCATAGAGCGCCTCTCAAGCTGCTGTTGCGGTAATCTGCAGTGTGCCTACCTGGAACACAATAACGCAGCCCTGGAAGGACTGGAGAATCAGCTCAGAAATGCTGCGCGCATTGGCCAAGTAAGTGCATGCTCCTCGGGAAGCTTGTTTGATCCTTCAAATAATACAATCCTTCTCCGGACCTGTGCGATTTTGTGCTTCTGGACACCTAGCGATCAATGCTTTTGGTTATATAGCATCAATGCTTGCACTATCAAAGGAGCAAGTTGCGTCTAAGCTCGTCGGCAGCATGTCACTGACCTTCGCGCTACAGGCTCTGCTCGCGCGCCACGAGGCTTACATCGCTGAAGCGTCCGAGGAGCGACGCAAGATGGTTGGGAGTATCGAGAAGCTTGAGACAGACAAGAAAAAGTCAGAGACCTCGAATGTCCGGACAATAGAAGAGAACCGTTATCTCCTCGACCAGCTGGAAGAAATGAACAACACGGTCTCCAACTCCGACACGCAAATCCTATCGCTAAATGCCACGCTTCAATCTACACGCAAAGAACTCGAAAGACTTACGGTTCTTGCTGCGCAAACGTCACACCTCGAAGCACAGTTATCGAGTCTGGAATCGGAAGCAGCTGACCTTCATCACCAATTAGCGTTTAGGGAAGAGGAGGAGCAAACAGCTGTGCAACGATGGAAAGGCGCTGAGCGGACTGTCAACTTCTTGCAAGAACAGTTAGGTCAAATTGACAAGGAGGCGCGAGAAGAACGCTTGAGGCACGCTGAGGTTGTGAAGAGATTTGAAAGACAGAGGGCTGTCGAAAGAGAGCTCGAGAACGCGGCTGGACGTCTCAAAGGAGCGGCGGCTGCAACTACGCTTGGCAAGGATGGAGGTAACAGCGTTGTCTCGCATTTCGTCAAGGATATCCTCCAGGACAATACCAACTTGCAATTGGGGATTGTGGAACTTCGGGGAATGCTGATGGGTTCCAATGAGGAGGTGGAGAATCTCCGAGAGCAGATGGTGCTTCATCAGCCTGTCCAGCCATACTCCAAACGAGCTGGATCCGGAGAAGACCTGAATAGCGAGCTTGCGAGTACGCCTACTAACGAAGGTGTACTCTCACCTGACTTCCACGTCCACCACCATTACCACGCAGCACCGAAAGTCAAGATCGCTAGAGAAAGGCCCGTTGGACTTGCAAGGACTAAGAAGCGGCGGAATATTACCTCACCTGGACTTCGGACGCCGTCTTCTGGTACGCAGACACCTCGTATACCACAAACACCTAGCTCCCCCTCCAGGCAAATCAGAACAGGCTCCTCTGCCGCGGCCATCATGTCACACACAACTGTCACGATTCCTCCCGTTCAGTCGCATCGATGGTCATCGCAAGCCTCGCAAGCTCCTTCGTCTCTGCCAAGCTCGCCTCAATCCACGTTTAGGAACTCTTCCGTATTTGACACCATAGAAGATAACATGTACTCGTCAAGACCAACAACACCCGGCTCTATCGCTCTTGGCTCGCCCAGTATCTACGCACGACATTCCAAGCGTAACTCAGACGTCTCAGCGAGAAGTCTATCTGCGCAGACATCGTCTAGCGTGCCTCAGAGTATATCAGAGGTACTGCAGGCCGTAAATCGACGCGGCATGGACGATTCTACGGAGACAATCAAATTCCCGTTACTAGATCACAGCATTATTCTAGAAGAGCCGGAAGATGGTACCACCATATCTTTCTTGGATAATCACTTTGACCCTTACAGAAATGTCCAACAAACATATTCTCCAATGGAGCAAATGCGCTCTCGATTGCATCGAGCTTCGTCCCACGAAAGCATACTGTCCAGTCGAGGCATCGATATTCCCAAGCTTCGTGGCAAACGTTCGCAAGGCTTCAATCCCCGGTCATCATTTGGCCCATCTGTTGCATCAATTGGGCCCGTGACGAGCTCTACAGGTGCCGTCGCTCATGCTTCCAAGCGCGATCGAGGCTATGACAGCAGCAACTACAATCGCTTGCTTCTGAGTCATGCTTCAAGGAGCCCAGCTGCGCCAGTGCGTACTACCACAGCTGAGAAGTCCAGTTTGGGTAAGCGGGTCGGCGGGTGGGTGTTTGGCAAGTGGGGTGCTGTTCCCACCAAATCGACTGGGAATCTGCGAGCCATAGATGCTTTGAGCGCTGCTGTCGACGAGAGATCAATAGACAAGAACAAAGGCGGTTCGGATCGGGGTAGGAAGACAGAGAACCGGCTTTCGACTCATGTTGAAGCAGTGACTGTTGATAGCATGCTGCTGCAGGAGTCTCTGGAAGGGTGACGGTCTCGTCGATTTGGGCGTGGTTTGACTTTTGATACCCATGTAGCTTTGCTTGCAATCTATTCAATTTCACACAGTCACATAGGACTCTCTCTACAAATTTACTTAGATAAACATCCAATGGTGACGCAGAGCTAGATCCACTGATATGAGCGAGATGGGATCTCGACTCTACGGAATCTATATTGGTAATAGGTCAAATAGTAGGTCTTGAGAAACGTCTTCCCACCGCTACTGACAAGTACGGAACTATTCCCCTCAGGCATGATGATGCGGCAGATGTGCTACCCCAGCATTCAAGGCCTCCCAACGGAATACGTTCGGCGGGATCACCGCATGGGCGACTTCGACCCGATTATTCTGGCTCTAGAGAACCATTCTCCAATGCATGAGCCGAGCCATCCTTAGGCGATGATGCTGCCATGTTTCCTGAGTCTTTCGGACTGAGCCTGTGAAGAAGGTCGAGGATTCAATCAACGCCCTGGGCTTGGCAATGCTCGGCCAGCTTTCAAAGTTGGCAAGCGTCTGCTTTGGCGTCTACGAAACCAACATTTAGAGCACAAATTGGACCTCCGAAAGAAAAGCGTTTGGAGCAATGGAAACAGCAATGCACAGAATATAACATCATTGCTCGAACCAGATCTCAGCAGAATCTCTTACCATTTACCCATATCCAGAGAGCCCATCTTATTAAATACTTTATCCAAGCCAAGCCTGCATTTGGCTCTGTCTACCTACAATACCATGGGTCTTCGGAATAGAATGAGCGAGACGGCAAAGTCCAGATGATTCACAATCAGATTTCGTGCACCTTCGCGCGATTGTCCATCTCATCGTTTGTTATACAGTTTTGGAATTTGCACAATACCTGAGGGTCGAGGTGGGTGACACTTCGGATCACCGTCGGACCGATACAAGGAGATCTCCAGAATCGAGCTGGAGTTCAGAATCAAATTAACAGTTGAGTGACTCGGACTCGGAATTATTATTTCACGCGTTCATGCACCATGTAAGAAGTTGCATATGCAATGCACCATCACTGCGCCCTTTCTTATCTTTTCAACTCAAGCCTATCCAATCAAATTAAATGTGGCTGCTGCGGTCAGCAGAAACTCCTCTATCTTGTGCAGTCTTTTCATGCTCTGATTCGTTAATTATCGCCTCCTTATAACATGTACCAGTACGCGCCAGAAATCAGGAATCGATTGCTTTACCTTCCATCCACAAACGTGCATACGCCCATAATACATTTTTCCGCCTGCTGCCAGAACCACAGCCTTGTATCGCAGATCGCCCAGACTTACCCCCTGACTTATCTCCTAAGCACCTCAAAAGATTGCCAGCCCCGAATTTCCCCCGCCATGAGCTTTCCTACTCTACCATCGGGACCAGAGCTACACGCATGGACGCCAACGTGGCAAGACTAATCTCAACAAGGCACACAAAAGATACTTCGCTATCAGTCGGACTACTCAAGAGGTAGATTCCTGCTCGGTAAGCGCCATATCCCTTACGGCGAGGCTGGAGCTAATGCTCCAGCTCCAGAAAAAATTGTACAACAGCGACATTGCCTTCCACCTGCGCGGGAAGACAAGGCAGGACCCGGCTCTGTTGTACAGTCTGTTTGCATGAAGCGATGCCAAAAATCTTCGGGTTCAAGAAAAAAAAGCCCCTGGCGGCTGAGGAGTCAGGCTCTGCGAGTTCACTAGTTGATCCACCTCTGCACTTGAACCAGAGGTTGGGCCTGAAGGTTCTACACGAGCCCCTTGATCCTAGTGTCGCTGTTGTCGAGTAAGACATTCTTTGATTGATTTGACTCTGGCTTTGGCTTGAAAGCTGCTAATGCAAATGGCCTGATAGTATTGTCTTTGTCCATGGCCTGACAGGAGATCCAGCCAGTACATGGAACCATCCGGGATCAGGGAATGATTGGCCATCCACTCTTTTGAGCCTTGATATCCCCAACAGCCGCATACTGTCCTACGGATATGATGCCGACGTGATCAGTTTCTGGAGCTCCGTCTCTCAAAATCGAGTTGGCAATCATGCGCTGAATTTGCTCGGAGGACTCACAGGGTTGAGAGAAGAAACGAACAGTGTAAGACGGTGGTCAGACATGGATACCTCATCCTATGGTGCTGATTTGGATGCAGGAGGATCGGAAAATCATTTTCGTCGCCCACAGTCTCGGAGGCCTCGTTACGCAAGATTGTCTGTGGACGTCTACGAACCATCCTGAGACACACTTGCGTCAAGTGAGTTCTTGTGCAGTGGGCATATTGTTCTTAGGTACACCACACCACGGAGCCGATCTTGCAGCATGGGCCAACTTCGGGACAATCATCGCAAGGGTTGTCAAACACGCCAATTCCGATATCGTGTCTGTCCTTCGGCCCGGATCAGAAATACTTGCTAGAATTCAAGGTGGATTTCATGGTCTGTTGAGAACGCGTTCAGACGAAGGGTCAAAGATAGCCCTCACTTGTTTCTATGAAGAGCTTCCGCTCCCCGTTGTTGGCAAAGTGCATATGACTAAGCCAGCAATATTTTGAGAATCGCGCTAATAATCCTCAGGTCGTTGAAATGGATTCGGCGATTATGCCTGGATATGCAAGCTATGGCATACATGCCAATCACATGGCAAGTGAAAAATGTCACCGCGTGTACACTCGGGCTGACAGCGCAGGATATGACTAAATTCAACGACAGAAATGATGTTGGATATAAGTCGATTTTGCGAGAATTGAGGAGATGGGTGAAAGGGCTGCAACCAAATGGTATTTCTCCGCACTGACTGTATATCAAGCACGCATTTCTTATAGAGCTACGATCGCAGCCCCAAAGATTAAGCCTTGAAAGATGTCCCATGTCGCTGCTACCTGAACTGCAACATTGAACAAGCTTGCTGATTTTTAGATGCTCTACTTATGAGTAGAACACATACTGAATCCAAGTTCTTAGATTCGCTGAAAGCGGCGAAACCTCTCTTTCTGGTACCCTTCAGTAGAGATGCTACGTTCATTGATCGTACCAACATTTTTGAGAACATCGACGAAAAAACCAAAGACCATCGTCGCATTTCATTGTCAGGAATCGGTGGGGTTGGGTAAGCTACCTTCTTTAAAGTGTATATATATACATATAATTTTATGCTAAGCCTTGCTAAGAAAATCACAAATCGCCATCGAGTATTGTTACCGATTTCGGAATTTTCACCCTAAGAAGCATGTTTTCTGGGTTCATGGCAGTACAAGACAACGGCTTGAGCAAGCTTACAGGGATATCGCAAGAAGACTCGAGCTTCCTGGGTGGAATGACCCTTCAGTTGATACACTACTTTCTGTCTCTGAGTGGTTCAATGAGAATGAAGGATGGTTGATGGTTTTGGACAATGCTGATGATCGAGACACGTTCTTCGCAAAGTCAACGTCGGCCGCCGCTGATGCCGAGCGGACAAGGCCTCTTTCGGACTATCTGCCTCAAGACTCACAGGGTTTGATGTTGATCACCACGAGAGACAAACGTATGAGCGAAAGACTGGCTGGTAGACATGCATCTATCATTGTACGACCCATGACCTTTTCTGAGGCAGAAAAGTTATTGCGATCTCAATTAGAAAAACACCACGCCTGGAACGATGACGAATCAAGGAAACTTATCACTGAGCTGGAATACATACCACTTGCAATCACACAAGCAGCCGCCTTTATCAGTCAAAATAGTGTTCCCCTCGCGGATTATCTAGATATGTTCCGCACCGATGATTCTGAGATACAAAAGCTGTTGAGTGAAGAAGATCTTGGAGATGCCAGGAGGGATTCAGAAAGTCTAAACTCCATTTTCAGAACATGGAAATTATCTTTTGATTCCATCAACAAGCAGAAATTGCGAGCCGCGGAGATGCTTTCACTTATGGCGGTCTTAGATCGACAGGGGATCCCCAAAAGTCTTCTGCAGCACAAGACCGATAGCGACGTAGACGCAAAATCGGCATTGGGGATCTTGCAAGCTTTCTCACTTATCACCACTGAAGATAATGGAGTGGGGTATCAATTGCATCGACTGGTGCAGCTGGCTACTCGGAAATGGCTGGAATTGCAGGGCACCAAAGAGAAATGGCAAGAGCAAGCCTTACTAGTGCTTGCAGACCAGTTTCCGAGTGGTGAATTTGAAACTTGGAAGACGTGTGAATCTTTATTGCCTCATGCACAAACAGTGATTCAGTACAAAGACATAATCGAGAGACATTCAGAGCAGTATTCGTATTTAATACGGAACGTAGCTTACTTTGATATGAAGCAAGGACGATACGAGATTGCCTGTAAAGGCAATACAGATGCTTTTGAGCTGCAAGAGAAAATACTCGGATTAGAACATCCAGAAACGCTGACCAGCATGAACGATCTTGCAGCGACATATTGGAACCTAGGGCGATGGGATGAGGCAGAGAAATTGCATGTGCAAGTGATGAAGACGAGATTACGGATACTCAAAGAAGATCATCCCGACACGCTGACCA
>WOGZ01000270.1:0-45267 GCA_009733775.1 Alectoria sarmentosa
AACGTCTTTGAGATTGTAAATTCCCTTGTTCGTGTCCCATGGGAATTAAAAGCCTGATTTATATTGGCGAGAATGTAGGCAGAGGCGGAGGTATCCTTTGTCAGCGCAACGTTGATGGTGCTTATGTTGTAGGTCAATGACATCACAGAGCTCATCTGTCTGCTGGAGTGGCGTTATTGCCTGTGACGGTGTAGTTATAGGTCAACGGAGTATCATAGGCAAGCCAAGGTCGGCTGAAGCAAAGGGTTAGCTAGCTAGCATTCGCTGCTCAGACTTTCTGTCTGATACGGGTCCAGCTGTATAGTGAATTTTAGAACGAGGGGCTGGAATGGACTGGACTGGACTAGACTGGTCTTGTTGCGAGCGTTGATTTCTGATATATTAGAAAAGGGTTGCTGATTAATGAGCAGAGTACAATGATGATTGAAATTGTTTTTTTCCTGTGCTTGTGATTACTCGAGGTAGAAGGCGGGTATAGTACGGGGAAACTCTCGCAGTCTACTTAATTGGCTCCTGTTGAGTACATATATTTTTAAAGGAAAAACTCCTTTCCTTGGACAGTGTCAAAGCATCTCTAATCCGAGGTCCAGTGAACGGCAATAAACGCTCCAAAGAGTTCAAGTGTGTAGGTAGCGAGAGATGGCTTCATTCGATATGATAGAGTGGTGATGGCAGGATTTATCCTAGGTACCACGCGATATGATAAGTAGGTAAGGTAGATAAGAGTTGATGGTATTGAAGCATCACGAGATATATGGGTTTACAGTGTCGTTTGTTTGTTGGTTGGTTGATTAGGTATGTATGTCGAATCGAACTTGGCTCCAATACTTATATCCGGTGATGGCATTCTTTGTTCTTTGTTTAGGTGCTACATATACATTCACAATGGCATGTGGTGTGGGGTTAGCGGTTGTTTCATACTACTTACTGCCGGATGGAACTACTGTGGCTGGCGAGGAGGACGCTTGAGTCTGGCGGTAATGCAAGGCTGTGGGCCGCTTTTCTTGGGGTGGGGGGGGGAGGGGGGGGCTACTGGAGCTGAGAAGGCTTCGGGTTTGGAAGAAAGGATGCGGATTAGGACAATAATTCCCTAGAATCGGGCGCGTGATAGCGGATTGATCGGTTAAAGCGAAGCCTACTTACTTAATCGCGTTGGACCGGCCAAGCTTAGTTGCCGGAGGACATCGCTTCCGTTTTAATGCAGGTAATTCTGCAGGAAACGGATCCGATTACGATAATAGGCAAGGTTTGATGGATTCTCGTCAATGGAAGCAGAGAATCCTGCAGTAAATAGATCCGACTGCTTTACTAGCTAAGACTGTGATGAAAATCTCTTCGATGCAAGCTACAAATGCTCTTCTCATCCGAGTAGGGTATGTGTATCGAAAAAGGGGCGTGCACGTGTGAGGTACCTTTCCTCAACGCAAGATAGCCAGCAGAGAACCGACAGTCACGAATATGGGAGCACGATGTCCAACGCACACAAGGCCATAGCGCTCTCTCACTCCCAAATTTTTTATCATCGTCTCCTAAAGCGCTAGGCTCTTAGAAAGTAGTCACGGCACGCACGATCGGCGTCCTTAGTCAAGAAAGCCGGATAGCTGAGGCGTGGTCTCGGGCTTCAAGACGTCGTTGCTGGACTCGGTGGACTTCTTCTGAGCATTTTCCCTTCATCTCTAACAAATCTACAATTCCGACCACTGGCCAAAGAAAATCATCTTCCTGATAGTAAAGGTAGAGAATCTCCTTTGCACAAATATACGAAGCTCCGCTCACAGGGGCAGCTTTAGCACTTCCAATCAGCCATATTGCAGCCGTTCAATTTCTTCAAACTCGCCGTTGTACTCTTGGTCACCAATTGCGCGTGTCTGTCTCCCTGTGGCCCCTCAACGACGCTGGCAAGCGTGAGTTCAAGGCTATCAAGATTGAGATGGCCGACTTGGGAGGCATTGACTAGGCATGCTTGTGAAGGCTCGAAGTGTGCGTACATCTTTTTCATGCCTGAAAATTGAGGAGATGGACTGAAGAATTTAGCGGATTCTCTTGCTGCGGACGGTGGCTGGGAGGGGAATTGAGGTTCTTGTGCAATAGGGCATTGGGATAGAGAACAGACAATTCGTGTGGGCTATTAGAGGATTGTTTACCAATTGAAAGCTGAAATGGTCGCATCCTTGGTGGCTGCATAGTTCCTAATATACTCAAGCTAAAATCAAAGACTGCTCCCCCTGCTTCCTCGGTATTGCCAACAGTCTTAGGGCGGGTTTGGCTACCATTTTTCCCCCTAGATAAGGTACGCCCGGCTTTACTCCCGTTGCTAGCGAGTTCCGGCGCAGTCTAATGCAACGTCATTCATATCAGGAGTGATCGACATGGTCACGGGGCCTGGAATGCACCCATCTGACCAGGCCATCCTTAGCATTCGCTGCGGGTCAGAGCAGAATCTCGGCTCCGTAGATTGCAGCAATAGAGTTTCCTGGTGAGCTTGAAATGCTCCCGTCTCGCGGCAAGGAGACCTGCCACCACTGTTATATGAGTCGATGCTGCTTCAGCCTCAAGCTTATTGCATACTCATTCCAAGGACGACCGTGCTTCTACATCCTTCGAAACCGTCTCCGAGTTCTCGCGTTGATGATACTTGATCGGGATCTAGCCTCTGCACTGGCAGCAGGCGCAATTTTGCCAGTAGTGTGTATTGCCATTGTCGGCTTAAGTTTCTACGTGAGGAGGGTACACAAGGCGACATGTGGAGCGGATGATTGGTTGGCACTGTTGGCACTGGTGAGTATTGTTCCGGTCTCGATGGAGTATTGTTCTCTAAGCTGTCGATGTCGCAGTTTTTCGTGATAGGCTGTGGAGTCTGTCTCATCACGAGTGAGCCTGCTCGGGATCGGAGAATCCGAAGATGATTTGCTCACTATCTGGCTAGGTGTCAAGCTGAAAGCCCTTGGGCACTCGACGTCTTTAGCCGGGTTGAAAGGAAACGCCACCCCCCAAACTTCAACGATCGCGAAGGTCTGCAAAGGCTCGATTCAAGCTACATGTATTCGTCATAGAAACTAACACTAAGATATGTTGAATATGCCTTCTTCATGATACAGCCATTGGCCTTGGGCTTCACCAAGCTCAGCTTCGTCTTCTTCTACCGTCGCATATTTGTCACCGCGACATCCGACGCTGCTTTCGGGATTGCCACACTTGTCGCTATTGGTGTTATTGCAGCTCGGATGATATCTTCCTTTTTCGCCTACGTGTTCATTTGCGGATCACACCTCTCAGCATTTTGGGAGCCATTCAAATCGACACGTGCTCGTTGCTTCAAAACATCCATAGCTCTCGATGGGTTCTCGATCTCGGACTTCCTGACAGATGTGATCGTCTTGTTTCTTCCTTTCTCCATGGTGAGCTCCACCAAGCCCCGGATGGCCGCTGTACGAGCTGTGAGCTCACTCTCTGTATCAGGTTCTGGAGCTGCATATGACGATGAGCCGGAAATTCACTGTCCTCGCCGTCTTTGGTCTCGGTAGCGAGTGGGTGCACTCCTGATCTGGTTATGAACAGTTCCTGATCAAGAGCAGAGCAATGGTTGCATCGATCCTAAGGATATCAATTTTCGTGGGTGCTGCTAAAGGCAAGTTACGTGAAGAACTCACAGGAATGTGACTAACCCGAGAAACAGTTTCTGAGAAGGGAGTGGTGGACACAGAGCGTAAGTAGCATGGGAAAAATATGCGGAAACCGGCTGATACTTGTGGTCAGTCTTGATCACCCGTGGTCTCTACTGGAGTATGCTTGAGGCTGGGTTGGCCCTCATAGCTTGCTGTTTGCCGAGTCTCCGCTCCCTGTTGGCGTCTTCAGTACAGTCAATTGTTCAAAGTGTCCGCAGTGCGACATCCTTAAGGCCATGGGGGTAAAAAAAGTTCGAAAAAGCCCAAGGGTTCGAACACTGTTCAAAGCCATGTGTCAAAGCGGAATGAATCCACAGCGTCGGATATTGCTATGGTCAAAGATGACGCCGAGCAAGCTGCTCGTACCTTCGAGACCTGTGCATTAAAGGACAGTAACGCCTCGTATCAGGACCAGGACAAGATTCAGGTCAGCAGAAGGTTTGATGTAAACAACAATATGGTTTGAGAGGGATGGGCATTAGGATCATGAGAGCATCCATCCAATTGTAAGGTTGGGGGTTGAAAACCATGCATGGAGGGACCTTCAAGAATTTCAAATCTTCCCTAGGCAAGTGTGCCGCCTACATTGAGGGTCTTGAATGTTGTCGATTGTCCTTGTCAGCATGTTATAAGGCTTAGAAAGTTACAACTTTTAGTCCATTGAATTCCCACTGGATGAGTGACTTCTGATTCATTCTCCTACCCCTAATAAAATCCAGAGCACTGCAGAGGAGTGCTCGACTTGTCTCGGTCGATCCTTAGTGCTTGATTAGCGGGACTGTTCCAATGACTGCCCTGGTGTGGATCCAAGTAGTCTCAGCTGGCATCATCCTCATAAACTACCATTACGCTGCTTGTCGCCGACAGCTGAAGTGTGTTGCATTGAGCATGCAGACCTTCTGGCCCAACCATCGCTACCTTAAACTACTCGGATTTGAGCCACGAATGTGCACGCCGGGCACTGATGATTGATCTGGACCATCATGTGCGCTTTGATTGTGACGGGGTTTCGGCTTAAATTAAGAACGGAATAATTCCGGCTCCAAACCCCGCGATCCTGCCGTCAGCATTTCTACCGACTCATTTCTTGTTTCAATCACCTGGCTACTCTTGCTTGCTCATTTCGACTTCAGTACCACTGCCATATATATATATCTAAGACAGTCCTGAGCAGAAAGAGGATTATTATGTTATTGTTATACCGTACCTGCGCCAACATATCTCACTAGAGTATCAGTATGTCTTCCATAGCGCCCCTTGTCGTCCCGGTCATCTCGGCATCTAGCGGCAACGATGCCGGAAACAGAAACCTAGATTTGTGGATGCAAGCTTTGAACACTCTTAGCGTCGAGGATCGAAAGCAGTTTGACCTTCCTTCATCCAGTATGCTGGACGTTTTGAAGAGTGTATGTATACTTTCCTCGACAAAGCGAGCGAGCAGTGCTTCCGTGACAACCGAGTCCTAGGTCTTATTTGCTGACCTGTGCTTCGTCAACAAGGTTCAAGAAGCCACAGAAAGCAATCAGAAAGATTGTCTCTCAAGGGGCTGGAGGGTCTACCGCAACAAGGATGGTGAAGAGGTCAAGCTTCGACACGTCCTGGAGAAGATCTCCGTATGGGTCAAAGAAATCATCAAGGTCATCGACGTCGGAGTTTCGTTGGATCAGAGTGGTTATGCCGCTTTGCCCTGGGCAGTCGTCAAGTACCTCGTCACGGTATGAAAAAATGATGAGTCTCAAAAGCTGCTGATAATGGAGAGCACAGATTGGATTTTCGGATATCGATGAGTTCAGCAGCGTTGCGGAAGGCATTGAATCCGTTTCTGGCCTGATTACGCGATACACCATCGTTGAAAAGCTTTATCTAAACCAGCAATGCGAGGCGAAATTAGGACTTCAGGAGGCCATCACGAAGCTCTACGCAGCTACGCTTGCCTACTTGGCAAAAGTCAAGGCTTACTGTACTGGAAATTCTTTCAGTATGTTCTTGAATATTGCGGCCCAAGAGCGTATCAATTCACTAGGAAGTGGAACCCCCCTACTGATTCCTGCTCTTAGAAAGATTCGGTCGAAGCTTGATCGAGGCGATGCGCAAACAATATGACGAACTGCGAGCCAAGATCTCAGAGACTGAGGTCGAGAGATGGACAAAGTTGGTCGATGTGGAGTGTGAGCATGTCTTGTTCCGGACCACGTTGGACTTGGCTTATCATAGGGCAACGAGAGAAGATGCCACTTCGCATGATCAGATGCTCCGGGACACATTGGTCGGACTCAATAAGCCTATCGTGCAGATGAGCGATTATATATATATGCTTCAGGACAAATTTAACAGTAGCTTCTCCTTCACTTTCATGCTTTAGCGAGTAATACTGAGTCCTTTCCAGGAGCAGAGCGAATGAAAGTCTTTCGCTGGATGTCCACAATCGAATACAGAAGCCATCATGATGATCTGTCGAATGGCTTACTCTCCCAGTCCGGCCAGTGGTTACTCGAGAGCCAGCATTTTGTTGAATGGGGACAGTCAAGCGTGTCCTCCATACTCTGGCTCCACGGAATACGTAAGCGACTCATCCACAGTTCGATTCGCCTGTGACTAACCCAAGCACAGCTGGTTCTGGGAAGACTAGACTCGTGTAAGCTTTTCATTATCTAAAGTTTAATTCAATAAAATTTCTCTTGGAGGACTCGTAGCATTTCTTTCACTATTCGCCCCGTCACACATGCTGATCTGAGGTCCTGAATCAGATCGACCGTCATCAACACCATGCTCGACGTAAACTCGAATTCATACACGTCTCCTACTGCCTTTTTCTACTGCGCAAGAAGCACCGCGGAGCCAGAACGCGCCAAGCCCGCTGAAATCATGGGTGCGTTACTCAGACAGCTTGCCAGTTCCAAACCGGATCTACCTGTCAAAGAGCCTGTTGCAAAAGAATACGAAACGCGGAGGAAAAAGGCTGAAGACGACTGTTCCTCGCTCAGGAAGTTAACAGTACAGGACTGCACCAGGTTGATTATCGAGCTTACCAAGGACCATTCGACATTAATCATCCTTGACGCTCTTGACGAATGTGAGGAAAGTACACGTCATGAGCTTCTAGAAGCTTTTGATGAGATAATCAGCCATTCTGCGGAAGTTGTGAAAGTATTCGTGTCCAGTCGCGATGACATTGACATCGTAAGTAGTCTGCGTGAAATCGTATTCTTAGTCCTGAGGATAGGCCTACAAGTCTGCGAGCGGAGACGTGGCTGCTGACTGGTATCAAATATCTAGAAACTGCACCTAGAAAATTCCAAGAATATCTCCATCGACGTGGAGAACAACAGTGCCGATATCGCGCACTTTGTTCAGTTAGAAGTAGATCGTCTGATCTCAAAGCGACTTCTCCTAGACGGCAAGGTACCCCCTAAATTCAAACGCAAGATGGTCGAGACTCTCACCAATGGTGCTCAAGGGATGTTTAGGTGGGTGCAAATGTCGCTAGAGACCCTCAAGAGGATCAAATTCCTCCCAGATTTCAAGAAAGCCCTCGGCCAGCTCCCGTCTGAGCTATCCGACCTGTACGATATGATCCACGCACAGATAGATCAAACTGAGACACATGGACGGGATGTAGCGGTCCAGACATTGAAGTGGTTGCTATGTGCCCAGCGCCTGTTATCTGCCAAGGAGCTCATTGCCGCGGTCTATCAAGTCGACGAAGACATTGCCACGGATTCGGATGGAGATTCCGAGCTCGAAAGCGAGCAATTACAATCGCCTAAAAACGACATTCTTCGACTTTGCCGCAACTTTGTTGTCTTTGATTCTGAGCAACAATCGTTCCGTTTCGCGCACCAATCTGTTCGCGAATACCTCCTGAAGCAGGCACAATACACAACTGCGGAACAGCATATGCTTGCTACAGGGAGATGCCTAGACGTATATCTGACTGAGTGGTTGGAGAGTTCCGTCGCTAGAAAGATGAAGGAGCAGAACGAAATCTTCAAGCATTACGCAGAATTGTACTGGCCAGTTCACTACAAACACGTTGAAGACTGTGCATCGAGTGAACTGGAGAAAAAGGTTTTGCGATTCACATGGCAAATTCGTGGAACGTCGCTGCCATGCGTGCAGTGGATATTGGATATTCGTAGGGAATATGCTCCTTGGGAAGACGGGCGGAGAGTGAATGGAAGATTAGGACTAAGCGAGAATGATCGCATAGGCTCCAGGATACTTTTCGCAGCATCTCGACCCGATACAATTCTTGCTGCCGCATCTGCTTTTGGGATTACATCATTCCTAAAAGGTCATGAGGTGGCCTCAACAGATTGGAACCAATGCCAAGAGTTGAATGACGGAATCCATTCTTTGCTATCAATTGCTGCGATAGAAGGTCATGATCAAGTGACGCAGTTGCTTCTTGAGTATGGTGCTGATGTCAATGCTCAGGGTGGAGAATATGGGAACGCTCTGCAAGCAGCATGTATTAGATATAATAATCATATTGTGGTACAGATGTTGCTCGATCATGGGGCTGATGTTAATGTTCAAGGTGGAACATTTGGAAATGCTCTGGAAGCCGCGTCTTTTAAGGGTCACGATCAGATCGTGCGGATGTTGCTCGATCATGGGGCTGATGTCAATGCTCAAGGTGGAATATATGGGAACGCTCTACAAGCCGCATCTTCTCGTGGTTATGATCAGGTCGTGCGGATGTTGCTCGATCATGGGGTTGATGTTAATGTTCAAGGTAGGAGATATGGGAACGCTCTGCGAGCCGCATCTTCTCGTGGTCATGATCAGATCGTGCGGATGTTGCTCGATCATGGGGCTGATGTCAATGTTCAAAGTGAAATATATGGGAACGCTCTACAAGCGGCGTCTGATGGGGGTCATGATCAGATCGTGCGGATGTTGCTCGATCATGGGGCTGATGTCAATGTTCAAAGTGAAATATATGGGAACGCTCTACAAGCCGCATCTTCTCGTGGTCATGATCAGGTCGTGCGGATGTTGCTCGACCATGGGGTTGATGTTAATGCTCATGATGGGGTGTATGAGAACGCTCTACAAGCGGCGTCTTCTAAGGGTCACGATCGGATCGTGCAGCTGCTTCTCAAATACGGAGCCAAGGAGTCGGGCTCCCCGCCAGCCTAGAAAGCCGACGAAATGGGGAGCCAAACTCTATTTCCATGGCATCATGAGTTTAAAAACCCAACGATCATCTCTTTTCCAACCAAGCAACGCATCGCAACTGCTACAAGCAACTCTTTTCGTCTCTGAAGAACGTAAGGAGCAAGCTGCAAGCCCGAGCGAGGATGTTGGGTGAATTGCTCTGTTTTTTTTAGGATTTTACGGAGTCGACAGGGAGTTCAGCGACGTGCTTTGATTTTTTCTGCCTTCTTTATTCTGCTTAGTGGGAAGATGAGACTACAAATAAATATTCTGGCCAGAATAACGAATCATATCCTTGAATTTTTCAAGCGGCTGGACCTGCATTTGATGTTGCTACTTTTCTACCTGTCGTACTGCTCACCCGGCTCTCTAGCGATCCTACCCATTCTAATATACACGCACCCCGCCACCCCTAATATTCCAACCGGAATTCGACTCCGAAAATCCAACTCGACTCAAACCATCGTCGTCTATCTCTATATGGAATCTATCTCGGGGCGACGCTGGCTTCGGCTGCCCATTGGGCCCCTCTGAGCGAGAATTTCCGGTCGGTATTATACCCCGTCTACACATTAGCCAACCTCCTCTTCTCTTCTTGATATTCTGCGTTATCGAGACTCAAAAGTCGGAGTTATTGGCATGGTAGTATGTAGCAATTTCGTTTTCCTGGACGGTTTTCAACGAGTCGCTTCGACCCAGCTTGAATTTCAAGCATCGTCGGTGTATTTGTTCGTTCGTTCGTCGTCGTCGAAGAAGAGCGAGGGCGTGCCCGACTAGTCCATCGGGTCGCTTATGCCTCTTCTCGGGGACCCATGTTGGGATACCCGTCGTTCGTGGAATACATTGCGCAAGCTAAAAAGCTGGCGATGGACTCTTCTGGTGTTTGCCACTACATATCATGATTCCGCGTTTTGGCCGCTGGCTTTTTCGGGCCATCGATTGAGAAACTATTTAACGACCTTACCATTCCTCCGACGCGGAGCTCAGCGCTGTCGAAAAGAAGTTAGTCCACCCTTCACTACACTCTCGGCTTGGTCATATTATATCGACAAAGGCGGTCTTTCGATCAGCGCTCATTCGCCCTCTCGAGGTGTTTTTGTCTCCTGACCTTCCTCATCCCAGTCAATTAGTTGCATCGCACTCGTCTACGATGACATCTACCTCGCACTTGCAACTCTCATGAAAGTCGTCGAGAGCGTCTACGGATTCCCAGAGGACGCCGCCGCAGGCCTCAGCTTCCTAAGTATTTGCTCTCGGTATGATGGCCGAACGTCCTCTTATGCAAGCGCTACAACTGGACTGGTTACACTAAGTAAACGCATGAAGGCTCAGCACAACGGTATATAATCAAGCTCTGAGTGGCGCCCTCCCTCCTATGGCTCCGGGCGGCAACTATTGCCCCCCAATCGGCTTTTATCCTTGTTACGGCTGGACAGCACAAGCACGCGTTTCAGTTCACGGCCGCCAATCATTGGCAACCGCACTGCTTGCTTTTGTGGCATCTACGCCAATCACCATTCCTGTAACGACGTAGTACTTGGTTGACACACTTTTCGGGGTCTACAGGGTCTCAGCCGCGGCCGTGATGACGATGTATTCGAAACGCGGTGGCGACAGTGGCAGGGTCTCCCATTCATTGTGCGCTGGGTTTGGGTGGGGGGAATTACAATCCTCGCCTTTGTGGCGTTGGTGACGGTGCCGGTCCCGTTTTCTCTGGCTGGTCTTCGGGGAGCGAGCGCATACGGAGGAGGTCGAAGATGGGGGGGTTCTTGTGACAGGGAACTTGCTGTATGGAGGCTTGTAAGCTTTTTTCGCTGTTTGTCGTTCTATGGTATTTTTTTTTCATTCAGCAGGCTTGTGGTTATGGCTGGGAGTCGTGGAAGCCATATCATCGTATCCGATTAACGGATCTTAGTCGCGCAGTTCGGCGATCGATGCTGGTTTTTTTGGTGTGCTGTTGTGGAAAGGTCCTGTATTTGTCATGCTTGTTACTAATCGTTTGTTGTTAAAGCAGTCATTTGATCAAAAAGGCTGTTTTTGATTTTTTTAGCAAAAAATGCTTCTTCATTTTTATCGTTTTTATTATATATTTGTAAAAATAATCTACTAACAAATAAGAAATAAGCGGTTATCAAACAGTCACATTAAACTACTGCTATAGAATCTTGAATAACAATAAGCCGTCACCGCACCCTATATCTATCATATCTCCCGGAAGATAGATATGCATACCCTGCTGAACACATCCAGCCCCATCTCCCAAATTTATTCTTGTACCTATATAAACTCCAACAAGACCCTTCATTCCTCCCTTCCTTCCTCCCACACACGGCCACAGACCATTTGTTGAAAAACCCCGCCGATCGGCGAAACTAGTTGGTAGAGTAATTGGGTCGGCGAAGCCTGGCTGCTGTATGTTTTTTTGCTTTTTTTGGGTTTTTTTTGGCACCTTTTTGGAACGCCATGTATGATCATCTTTTACGGCTCTGGAAGTGAAAGGAAGGAAGGAAATGTTTGGGTACGAGAGGAGGGACTGATTCAAAGAGAGTACTATTCGCGGGCACCAAGAAATGCTTGAGGGAGAAAGCAAAGAGGGTTCTATCCATCTACCCTAGGTTGAGCGATTCCCGCAACCGGTTGGGATTCTGAGAGAATTGGAAGAACTGTATTCGTTAATATCACTTAGCTTACCATACTCGCTCGGCCGATCATAGTCTAATTTCCCGCCAATTCATTGAAAGATTTTATATTTTCTCAGAGTGTATTTGTGTTGCCTTCCGCCCTGGCAATTCCTTTGGAGCAGCGATTTTGTTGGCTTGAGGGCTGCTCTGCTAATTTAGCGGCAAATGATATTTGAGTCGGAGACATTAACCACTGGACATCATTCGTCTTTAACGTTTACATCTTGCATTCACAAGACTTTCCTTGGGTCAAGGCTTCCAATGTTCGCGCTCTTCGCTTTTCCATCAAACACAAATTCTGATATCAGTTTCCCAGTCCCGGGACCATTCTGTATCCCCCAACAAGTATGGCCTGCAGCTATCAGTAAGCCTTTCACACCAGTCTCGCCAATCAAAGGGCCACCACTCGCAGCTTGCACATTCGGCAAGTAACAAGCTTGCCTGGCCGTCACTGCGCCATCTCGAAGTTCGTCTGATATGGAAGAAACGTAATCGATAATGTCCTGGCAGCGCGCGTCATCGGTCACCACGTCCGCGGTCGTCTTGGGTAAGGGGACCAAAGTGTCTCCCTCGCCACAAGCATAAGCTTCGTTGTTCGGTCGGGCATAGATTTCCGGGGTCACTTGTTTCGAGTGTGGCCGTTTCGATTTCTGGAATGTGTCAGTGCGTCCAAAGTTAGGTGGCAGGCTGATTTCTGTGAACAGCGCATATGCGGAAATGGGCTTCGAGGGTTGGATGGTTACGCTGTGGGCTCGCAAGGCTGAAATGGGTGCTGGTGGAAAAATGTTCCGCGTCCAGGGACCAGCTGAAATGATCACATCTGTAGCTGGTATGGAGTGTGATTCGGAAGTTGCTTTGTCGTTATAGGTCACGGATTTGACGGCACCACTGGATTTGTCGATACTAGTCACAGAGCCAAGAATAAACTCGGCACCTGCATCCTCGGCTAATTGAGCCATAGCTGTTGTGAATTGATAAGGATGGACCTGGGCGGTATTGTCCGGTGTTCCCATCTCGTAGTAGCTCCTTGCGCTGTCTGCCGCTACCCAGTCCAAATCCTTAGGCATGCCAGCTGCTACCATTGTGCGAGATGCTTTGTTCTTGAGTTTTTGGAGTGACACCGAATCACCATTGGCATCGTTTCCATTCTTCCCAAACTCCTGTCCTATCGTCCGCCCCTTCGCAGTAAGCGACCCAGCATGTATTTTCCTATATCCCCATCTTTCCTCCCCACCGTGAGATACCGCCAGCTCTTCATGAAGCCTGTAACTCAGCGGGACAATGCTGCTCGGGTATGCCCACAGCGCCAGGAGTCCACCGGCCTTCCCGGATGCGCCTCCTGCGACCTTGGAGGCTTCCACGAGAGTGATCTTGTGTTTCGATGGATCATAGGATGGATGGCGGGTCAAGAAGTAAGCCGATGTGCATCCGATGATCCCTCCCCCTACATGTCGATGCCAATATCAGTACCAATACGCCTTGATGGCGGTGACGTTGAGGGTGGCGAACCGATGATGATTATGTTGCGCGCTTCAGAATCACTCGTCATGCCGGCGGTGGAAATATTTCTCAGGATAGACCTGAGGTGAGCCAGGGCAGTGATAGCGATAACGGGTCTCACAAGTAGTATTGTAGAACTGGTAATGGGAAAGAAGGATGGCCTTCCGTTGGCAGTGACGACCTCTCGCGCCGGGTAGCCAAGGTGAAATGGTCAACATCGGCTTCGCTTTTGAAGGAGTGAACATCTTCTTCACCGTGCTTGTCTTCCAGTAAGCCTTATCAATTCATGGCATTGGTAGCTTATCTTCAAAGATTTCATGGCTTTACACAATAGCGTAGGTAGAGGTACGCCGAGATGGCCCCCGGGAAGAAATCGCTTCCATTGAGAGTTTTACCTTGTTCACGTCAAGATGGCAAGGCCAGGGTTAGTGTAGACCTTCTCCTCGATCCATTAGCAGCGCTAACGACATTCTTTCAGTATCCGGAGTAGGTCTTGGATCTTCAATATTACTTTCTTCATCGTTTCGATACTGAGCATATTTCCACGTCGTCTTCTGCGTCCTAGTGCGTTAAGCCTTCAAGTCTCCCCCAAGGTCCTTTGCTTTCTTCTCAGCTTCAACATGTCCAATGCGATCTCTTGAATTTTCCTCCTGCGAAGTCTGTGCAAGGTTGTTCTGTGAATTGTCTGCATGCAATCCTCGTCGCACCAGTATAAAAGACTAACTGGTAGTAGCAAAGAGGATGTCAAGGCTCCATCAATTGCCATGTTCCGCAATAACCTGGTAGGCTGAGTAATTGAACGTTAAATCTGGAGCTCATTTCCAATTCTAGAGCGCATTATCACAGTACCGTAACCTTCTATTCGTTGCCTATGTTGACGAAGTCTACGTCTATACGCCCGGCTTCCCTGAGCAGACCATCGCCATTAAGCCTAAATTGGTCATCGACCTTCCGAGAAGTCGGCCAGATCTTAGGGGATATTTAGATCCAAGTAGACCACATGCTGTTAACCACCTTATTGTCGGTGACATAGGTAATGAGGAAATTCTTGTGGTCGCCTGCGATGATGGCGATGTTATCTCATATACTGTGCGGTCAATATGTCTTGCAATCGACGAAGGGGCCAAGACTGTCTTTGCACCCGATCCATACGAAGACCACAAGCTCAAACGTTACAGACAAAGCGGCTGGATAAATCTCATCCTTCCTGTCGTCGATCCCCACAGGACTCCGGGCTTTCGTGTTCTGGCGGCATGGTTCCATGAGAATGTCGGTGCGAGTGCATGGGGCCTTGCAACCCATAAGAGGGCTAAGCTCTTGGCAGTGAGTTCAAACACGAAGGAAATCAACATATTTGCACCTGCTCTTTGGCAGGACTCGCTCTCGGAGAGGCAGGGTAATGGAAATATGGATTGGAATCGAGCTTTTCATTCACCTTCGGCGTCGGAAACGGTGGAAAGGTACACGACTTGGTGGACAAGGAAATTAATCGCCCAGAGAGATCGGTCTCTGGGTAGAAAAGTCACTCTTTCGGGCCACGTGGCACACATACCCAATATCGCATTTTTTGATAACGATTTAGACCCCGATGGGAGCTACTTGGCGAGTACCGACATCGACGGATGCACACTTATTTGGGATATCTGGGGTCATGCCCCGATCCTTGAGAGCAGTGCAAATGCTTGGCCCAGTAAGTCAAATGAAATTCCCGCTAGTCGCACTCTAATATTTTGCATCAGATGTACGAGGCTGGGGTGTTGCTTGCTTGGATCCACAGACTTCGAGACTCAGGTATGTTGTTTGGACCTCAGTCCGAATAATGTGACAGACTTTGAGGGTGGAGGAAGGACTCCACCCGTCCCTTCTTGTTTCCGTTTGGACTCTTTCTGGATTTGATTCGGGTCATTCAGCTTACCCTCTTTGTCCTTTCTTGACTTGTGTCGGGATCAAATTCAGGTCATGATACGGGCTCCTCGCCCCTTGTTTTCTCATTTTTCATTCATGACTTGATATTATGCGACGACATGGTTTTTTTTCCTCCGGTTTGGCTGACCGCGCTGCCTTCACGACTCATTCCTCTCTCGTTATAAGACTTCTTTACCACGTCATGGCTTTTCCTGTCTTGAAGAGTTGAATTTGAGGCTTAAAAAGGGCATGCTGACTCCCAAATCTTCATTAGCGAAAGCCCTATCAATACATTCGGCTGTGCTTGCCGTGTGGATGGGAGCAGTGCCGTGATAGACAATTCACAAGCGGGAGAATTGGTCCATAATAACTCACAATGGCATCCTGGAGACTCGGCTTTGGGCTCCGTGCCGGGCTTGCTACCTACTGGAATGATAAATCCTGCCCTTCAAACTCCAATTCAGACTGCAGCAGCCACCTCCGCTGACCAAAATCTTGAGACTGAAGATGAAGCTGAAGTGGACGAGGAGATGGACGAGATTGATAATCTCGACGCCGCTTTTGACGAAGATGCTCTAGATGAGGGCGAAGAGGCCGATGCTCCGGCATCTGAAGAAGCATTGCTTGTCGACATATTCGGGGTGAACGTTCCTAGCCAATTGGCTCAAATACTAGATGCTGTAGAAGTTGAGCAGTTACTGTCGGATGAAAATTCCGCATGGGAAGATGAAGACTACCATCTTCCGGACCTTGAAGAGATATCTGTAGCAGAGCAGACTGACCAACAGACGAGCGAAGGTAATGAGCAGCTTCAATACATTTTTATTTGGCTTACTAATATCAGTCTAAGCTGCAGCCGAAGAAGACTTGAAGACCCTATCTCCAGGATTGAAGAAGCACATAGATCGGATCTCGGACACCGCAAACGCCAAGATCCTTCGGGGCCTCATCAATCTACCTTTCAACCTGCTCCAAACGGACGAAAGAGATATCCACTTGTTTGGAGACATCCGTTTCGATGCCGACCCGAAATGCCCGCCATTTCCATCCCACAGCCACGTACTCTGCCAACAAGCGTTGAACCAAACAATGCCTCCTGGCTTCGAAGACCTCTCCCAAATGGAGCGTCTCAACATGATCGCCCAAATTCCAGAACTGGGTGTCGTTTTGATAGGAAACCAAGTAGGCCGTGTGGGTATCTTGACGATGATAAGATGGGAGGCTCAAAAGCATTCTGGGTACAAGATCGAGTGTATCCTCCCTTCCAGTTCCGAAGAAAGCAAGGGACTGAGACCAAGAAAGCCATTGATGGGTATGGCCGTTGGTCCGGTCCAAGGACAGGAAAAAGCTCTGCCGCAAGACAGTCCGAGGATGGGAGCGGGACACCCGAGAAGGTTTCGACTTCTGATGACGTATTGTGATCATACCATCTTGAGCTATGAGATATCTCGTCCCAATGGGGAAGAGAGCCTGCTTGTGGTTTGAAACAATGGCTGGATGTAGCATTAAGAACGGCCGTCACAGAGACGACGAACATGAGATTGGGGATATTTGAAGTAGCCAGCGCCTGAGGGCGTTCGGTTCCTCTAGAGAACTTCAAAAACAGCCACGGATATAGTTTGTATTTAGCTTCAGTCGGCCTACAGCAGATTAAAAGCACCAGATTCCACATTCACACTAGCTCGCGCCCCCAAACTCTCAGATCCCTCTAGGCAGCTGCCCTGACTACCGTCTCTTCTTCCTACCCACCTCATTCACCCTCCTCTGCTCCTTCCGCTTCTTTCTCCTCTCCTCCCAAACACTCCATCCGCTTTCTGCCAAATCCTCCTCGACGACCAAATCCCTCCATCTCCCCATCCTTCCCACCCAACTATCCAATCCGACATCCACCCATCCTTCTCTCCGCGCCCACTCCGTAGCTCCAAACCAAGCTATCGCGCAAACAACGCCCGCTATAAATCCAACGGAGACCTGCGTTGGAGTATGGTAGTTGAGGTAAATCCGACTGAGCGCGACGGATGTGGCGAGAGCTAGGGTGAGGAGGGAGAGTAGGGAGCGCTGGGGGAGATTGAGGGGCCGGTGGCTGTATGGTAGGGGTTGACTGGAAGGGGAAGATTCTGGCGGCATTGGCGGATTGTGCCGAATGAGGAGGAAAAGGGAGAGGGAGATGGAGAAGTAGGCGAGGAACTGTGCGTGCGAGGAAGGCATGCCGTAGCCCTTGCCGTTCATCTCTTTAATCGACCATGATGTCAGCATCACTCCTCCCACTCAATTGGTGTATCTTCAAAAAACGTTTTATTGAGGGTGCAGTAGCAATGCGCAACCCATTGAAGGCGCATCCATTGGACGTACGTTTCGGCCTCTCTTCTTTAATTAACCGCTTGAGCAGGAAATTGAGCGCCTCGCATCCCATCTGTCCAGCAAACATCAGGAGAATCTCCACTTCGCGCGTCGACCATATCAAGGTCACATAGATGACGCAGAGGGCTTGAGGAGCGAGCGCGAGCCAGGCGCATACGTAGGATATGGGATCGTGGGGGTTCTGCGGGACAACTGTGAGCGGGCAATGAGAGAGTAGTGCAGGAGAGGATTAGGGACGGGAGGAGAGTACTCACGTAGTGTACATGCGTTAATGAGAGAGATGCGAGGGGTGTGGCGTCCATCTCGCCTGCAATTGGAGGCGCAAAACGTGATATAGGAGAGATATGTCAATTGCTATGCAATTGCAATCGAATCTAAGCCCTACGAAAGTAGCTTTGGATCGTTGCACGGCCCTCGACCATTGCGCGTTGTTCAGGAGTGTGGCCCTGAGTCAACAATATCATACTCGAACACATTCTGCCAAGTTTAGTCGAATCATGGATGACAGCATGGGCAACGCGCCTGAAACGCGCTTAGCCTTGGCGCGCGTGTGGTGCACACTGTTTCGGCGTTTAAAAATTCATCGACTCACTTTCGCCACGATATGACACACATTATGAATCCGTCATTCGAACAACTTTTTTACCTTTGATTCACTTGCTTGCTGTATTGAGCATTCAGCAGCGCAGGCTACAAGAAACGACTCATGTCTCCACGTCACATACCCAACTATGGCCGATGACCTTGAAGAGGGAGAAGATGAACGGGCAGTCGAACTTGTGTCACTTGCGGCTATCTACCCTGAGTTGGTGGTAGACGACGTAGGTTCAGAGCCTTTTTCTGCCACCATCTCAGTTGAAGTTGAACCCGTTGAAGCTCTATCGATACGGTTCCTATCCGCTGATGGCGCACCTCCAGTCGGGCCGCTTACCCCCCCAGACTCTACTTCTGAAGGGATATTCCCGTTGAGGAACGGGGGAAATGGGGACGTCCATCCTACAAATGGGGAAATCCATAGACTATCACACTTACCAGCTCTGAACCTACGACTCTCCTTGCCAGAAGGATATCCGGCCGAGAAGCCGCCATTGTTCTACTTGGAGTCGCAGTATTCATGGCTTCCGGAGCAGAAGTTGCAAGAGCTCAGGGAAGCTGGTCATACACTATGGGAGGATCTAGGCAGGGAACAGGTGGTCTTTTCTTACATCGACCATCTGCGAGAGGCGGCTGAGAGGGGATTCGATATGGCCCAAGCTTATGATCAAGTGCTGGAAATCTCGCCCGATCTGAAAGTTCCTCTTCTCGATTTTGACCTGAAAGCCAAGCGGGCAAAATTTGAACGGGAGACATTCGAGTGTGGCATTTGTTTAGGTAGGTACTATGTTGGAAATCACACGGAAATTGACTAACTTACGTCTGGCATAGATGCTAAGAAGGGAACCATTTGCCATCGCCTTTTACTCTGTGGACATGTCTTTTGTGTGCCGTGTCTCCAAGACTTCTACAATAGTTGCATCGCTGAAGGGGATATCGGAAGCGTCAAGTGTATTGCACCAGGCTGTGGCAAGAAACCTGAGATGGGGGCGATACCTGATCAGACCCAGCCGAAAAGGGAAGTAAAGGATCGGACGCTTGAACCAAGCGAGCTCTTACAAATACAATTGGAGCAGGATACAGTCCAACGTTACATCAAGTTGAAGAGGAAGAAACGCCTCGAATCTGATAGAAGGACGGTCTACTGCCCTCGCCAATGGTGTCAAGGACCAGCTCGTACCAGTAAAAGCAAGCCTAATCCAGAGGTAGAAGCCGTGGAAATTGAGGAGCCCGAGGAACCTCAGACTTATGACCGCAATGCTCCCCCAGAGAAACTACCTCCGCCGGCCGAACGCCTCGCAATCTGCGAAGACTGCGATTTCGCTTTTTGTAAAGTCTGCAAAGCCAGTTGGCACGGTGAATATTTCGTTTGCTTTCCCCGCAGCCGATTTGAACTTACAGCCGAGGAAATGGCCTCCGAAGAATACATGAAGCTTCATACGCAACCGTGCCCTACTTGCGATGCCCGAGCTCAGAAGACGCATGGATGCAACCATATGATATGCTTTAAATGCGATACCCATTTCTGCTACCTGTGCGGGGCTTACCTCGACAAAGCCAATCCATATCAACATTACAACACCGTGAAAGGCACCTGTTACATGCGCTTGTGGGAGTTGGAAGGAGGCGATGGCGGGGAAATTGGCCATGGATTTGGTGGTGGGGTGAATGGATTACCTTTGGATTTGGATGATGATGATGATGATGACGATGACGACCCTGCTCCAGTGCCAGTCGTTGCACCGCTTGTACAACCTGCACCACATGGACATTTTGCACCACCTAGAGTACTTGCACCAGTGGGACCACTTGTACCATTTGGACCTCCAAGGCCTCCTCCTGCCCCTGCCAATCGACCTGTACGAGAACGTGATCCAGGTCTTCAACGATTCTTACGAATGGCCCACGATGATGAGGAGGATGAGTAAGTGCACGTTTCCAAGCAACTTCCTACTTATTACCACCGTTTTAAAGGTCGTAAGACTTGTCTCGCAAGCAGCAGGGTCATGGTCACCCCCAAGCAGTCTCGCAAGCCGGGGACTTTGTGTCAAAGAAGTCAAGCTGACTCTGGAATGTAGATGGGATAGTGACGACCTTCCAGAGATCTCAGATGACGAGTGGGACGATGATGCGTAGCCGTTTGTGGAGAGCGGCCTGATAACGTGTTTACATGCTGGCTTGGTTCGTTGTACATATCTTGCATAGCGGGGAGGTACCCGAACCACTCAAATTTACTTTACAAGAGACCCCCCAGATACCGCCATTGACAATATGCAGAATCCTAACAGCAATCGGAAGAGACCGTAATCCCCAGCAATCAGAGTCCTTTCTGACTTCAACACGCACAATCGCAGCTTCCACAGAGACTGCAACGAGGAGAATCCGTGCAATCACCGAATCTCACACACCCTTTTCGCTCAGGGTTATACCAGATCCGCCAGGCGATGCTGAAGAGGAGGAAGAGAGATACTTTGACAAGAGTCCCTGAGAGCTGTCCTGGCGTGGCTGTGGGGCCTTGCTGAGGTGATATGGCGATCATTTTTGCTCTTTGTCTAGAATTATGTGAGCCTCGGGCCGTTGCTGTGTACAAAATTCAACCCATGGAAGGAATACCGGTAGATGCGGCGTGTTTTTTCGAATCGAGGCGATATACAACGCAGCTGAGGAGGATCCCGAAGATCGCCCATGCCAAGAGGGCTGCTCCGTACTCGTCGTGCGTGAGGTATTCTTGCATTGGGAGAGGGTTCGTTAAGGGGGTTTGGTACAAGGGCTGAAATAAGAGAATACAAAGGTCCACCAGAAATGGAAAGCTTGGCTCTGGCGGCTTCTGCGGGAATCTATCTCTGGAGCGGTGGATGGTTCGGGAGATGATCTTGAAGAGTGAGTCAAGGAGAGACAGCATCCTTTTGTAGTCACACGAACGACGATCAGTGCAAGGCAACAGCTTTCTTGGTTATTGCTCACCGTGTCTTAGATCACGTTTCAAGATCAGTAGCAGAGTCACGAGACAATCGTGATGTCAATTGGTCAGGCTTCAGTTCGATGGTTGGTCAGGAAGCTGCAGGTACGCGCCCGGAACTTCCGGTAACATCGCTTGCGGCCTTAGACAGCGTTTCGGTTTCAAGCGTTAACGACGCAGCGAGTGCTACTCCAAGGAGATTTCTGAAATTGGGGACTTCGATGATGTCAATTCGCAGGCTTGAGGACGCTTGGCGGGCTTGTCTGAGACATTGCATCCATTACTTTTGGTGGCTATGAGCGCTCGAGGACGCAAGGGCTCAGAATAGAACACGGAAATTTCGGCCAACAGTCCTAGCCTTTTAGGTCGGCTATACCAAAATATCGGCATCATTGCTGGGTGCACCCCTGGTAAGGGCGCTGAAAGCCCGTCTCCGAGCACAATAGGTGCTTCCTCGTGAGGTTTTTGAAATGGAGCCAATGCTGGACTGTCATCGTGTAAATCATCCCAAATCACGAGGTAGATTGGCTCCCTGTCCATAGTTGGGACTATGCCATTGTCACTTGTGTACATTCAAAGCGGAGCTTTTGGCGGGGTTTGCCGAAAGTAATCACAAGCGCGCGGCAAATTTCTCCTGCAGGCTGCATATTGTGGTTCCCTCCCCTTGCTATTCACTTCCCAATCAACACTACTTTTGTTTATAAACAAAATATCGTCGCTCTTTGCTAGCATTGCTGTCTTTTTGGGGGTAGGCTTCGTATTCTATGAAGAATGGATTGACCAGCAATGGAGCCCATAACGCCAACCCCGACCCACTACTTCCCCGCTCGGTTTCGACATGCTGTCTCGCGTTCGCCCTCACGATCCCCGTCTCGACGGCAACCCTTCACAAACCAGGACTTGGATTCTTTGCTCTTCGATTTATCACCTTCGTCTACGCTTGAGGCGCCACAGGCCAATGACATCGTGCGAACTGGAGGCAAGGCCAGCAGGAGCTTCATCCAGGAACGCGTTGCATCTGCATCTACATCGGAGAGAGCATGGGGGATCAAGGCGGCATTGAGTGGTAAGAAAGTGCGGGAATGGTACGCAGAGGTTGGGGAATGGGCATGGCCTGGTTTTGACCAGCCGCCATTGGAGGAACCAACGAGGAAAACGGTTCAATACCACCAAGAATGTCACATCGACAGGAGTTTGTCTGCTGAGGCTATAAGATCTAGCGGGACCATCCTCATCAAGAAACAAAATGTAGGGGCTCTATCTTCGAAGCTGGTTCAAGAGTACGAAGAGCGCATTGAGATGATCAGAGATGAGATGGAGACGTTGGAGATCGAGGATCTGAAAGATTACGTGCGTAATATTCATTTCAAAGCTGGCTCGAGGCGATCCTCCTTCCACGGCACACCAGCAAGTTTTGCAACCGCGACAGATTATGAACACCTCGACGACTTCACCGCACTCATCACTGCCACTATCGTGCAGGCTCTGCCGACTATCTCACGCTTGGACACTTTGCTGAAGACGTGGTCTACACGGTTGCTGGTCCTACGACAAGTTCCTTCTTTTTTGGCAGATCTAGATGCCAGCCGGGAATCGATGATTTCTGCGTCGATCGCGATTGGTGTTCACGATACTCAACAAACGAAGCGGAGATCAGACTTCTCGTGGAATGCCTTTTCAGACATCCAAGCTGTTCTGCAAGATCAGATTGCGGAGCTGGGACGATGCTTGGACAGAATGCTGGATCTGCTAGAAGGCAGTGCAGACACTCTACCGGATGCCTGGATCGACGGGTTGGACAACATGGAAACTCAATACAGCGCTTGGGTCGTCAAGGCTGAGCGGCTCGCGATGAACAAGGAATTGAAGATTGGAAGACTAGAGAAGGACTATACTCAGGATCACAGAGATGAGCCTTCAGAATTGGATAGGCCGTTGGATATTCTACACACGACATCGACTCTGGATATCAGTGCACATCTTGATGAAATCAGACGGCGAGCTGACGGCGACTTTGATTTGACACGGCAACTTCCGACGGAGATTGGGAAGTCTGAGAACGGAGCCATTGAATCTTCCACTGAACCTTCTGCTGGTCCATTTGACTTTGATTTCGAGCCTTTTCCGTCGAGAGACGCATTTCCTGGACTTGGGCTCAATGACAAAGCTCATTCGCAAAGCCCGGTAGTAAACAGTGTCGACAGCAAATCATTGGATGGAACTTCGGACGGGCTGAAGACGCCTTCATTTCCCAGTAGACCAAGTCATAGACCTCTGCTGATGCTCGCCGGCTCGAAAGCAAACGTAAAGAGACCCGACTCTCCAGACGCTGCATCAGATACTTCTGGCTCCGGATCGGCTACTTCGAACTATTCCTCCAGTGAGTCAAGTCCAGAGATACAAAGCGCGGTAGTCGCGGAGTACATAAGCTCTCCTGTTAAAGACACAAGTCCTACGTTATTGAACAGAGAACATTCAACGCAGACAGAGTTTGGCGGGGCCAATGTTACTCTGAATACAGCACCGTCAGACCTCATCTCGAAGAATACACGGCGCAATGGAGGCTCAGGGCATGTCAGAACCAGGAGTGCTTCTCTGCAGTCCTTCGAAGTCGTCCGGAAACATGAGATTCGCAAGATCCAGGTCCAACGAAGTGGGAGTTACTCATCTGCGCTCTCGCTATCAGATCCAGAACATAGTCTGGTGCAGCGAAGCAGATTGTCCACCTCCTTCGCTCCACAAAATGGAGAGCCAGAGGCTTTGGGTACCGCCACACCAGTGCCAGCCTCTAGAAAGGAAAAGAATCAGCAATCTTCAGCACCAGCACAGAATCTGGATCCGGGACTTGATATGCCCAAGCAACACTCTCTATACCGTCAACCGCCAGCCGTTTCCGTAAAGCCTTCAATCTCGGCACGAAGCTCCGATAGGGAGTTCCACACGCCTAAGCAACAACTTTCATACCATTCACCGCCTGCTGTATCCCCCAGGCCTGCTCACTCGGCACAAAGCCCAGATCGGGAGCTCGACGTAGCCGAGCATCGAGTTCCATACCACTCGCCGCCTGCTGTACCCCCAAGGCCTGCTCACTCGGCACAAAACCTTAATCGGGAGCTCGACATGGCCGAGCATCGGGTTTCATACCACTCACCGCCTGCTGTACCCCCAAGGCCTGCTCACTCGGCACAAAACCTTGATCGGGAGCTCGACATGGCCGAGCATCGAATTTCATACCACTCACCGCCACCTGTTCCCTCCAGATCTGCTCACAGATTCGAACAAATATCCGACCTAGGTCCGGGGTCTACGCCTGTTAAGATACGGCAGATGAAGACGAGCGAAAAAATGGACGACCACGCTGCTGGGCTTGGTGAGACACCGCGGACTACAGTAGACCTATCCCCAAGCAATCTCGATGATCAACTCCAAGAGCGCATTAGCTCCATACTAACTGAGCTCTCAACCCAAATCCGCCTAACGTCGGGGCCCGAGCCTGATGCTCCCGAAGTTATGCGGCCCAGCTCTTCGTCGAATCCAAGGACCCCCAAGACTGGCTCGCCTGCCTGGCGATTGAGAAGAGCGCAAACGTCGACGCCGTTACCATCGATGACTCTAGCACCTGCACAGCCAAAAAGCTTCAAATCACGATCGCTGACTGGTGAGCCAGACATAAAGCTCTACCATCTGCATCAGACCGGCAAGACTGCTCCTATCAAACTTTTCGTGCGCCTAGTGGGCGAAGGAGGTGAACGCGTTATGGTGCGCATTGGAGGGGGCTGGGCTGATCTAGGCGAATACTTGAGGGAATACGCAAGTCACCATGGCCAACGATCAGTTTCTAACAGCCCATTCGACATCCAAGGGCTTCCGTCATCTCCACTCACTAATCAATCATCGCCCCGAAGCAGACCTGGAAGCAGAACTGGAAGCAGACCTGCTTCGCCTACATCGTCGACAAGGCAAAATTCTGCGAATAGGCTAGCAAGGCAGCACACTTCTCCAGCAGTCTTCAACAACCCTCACACCCCTCACTCGGACCCCTCCTTTCGAACCTCGCCTCGCACCTCGTGGGCGGGCACAGATGAAGCCTCCCCATCTCTTGGTCTCGCGGGACCTAAGACCAAGAACGTGGACATCTCGCCTAAGAAGCAGGCATGGGTAGATGAACTGATGGAGCAGGCGAGACACAGCGGTCCAGAGAAGACAGTAGATGGTGAAAGCGCAATAGGAGGTTTGGGCAAGGTGGGCAGGACGAAGAGGGTGTTTTTCAAGAATAGAAAAGAGCGCTGAGAGACGGGCGGTTTGAAGGCTAAGTTGTAATTAACGAGTGAGTGCTTAATGTCAGGGGAAGCGAGAATAGCATTGCAAGGCGTTTGGGTAGAATGCCCATTTTTTGTTGGCGTTTGGACATGGCTTTGATGGCGCGTCGATACCCAAGGTTGGAAATAGAGGGGCGCTTCCTTGTCTGCAAAGACACTTCATACCTTGGAAGCTCAGTACACGAGGATTAAACGAATAAACGAATGTCTAATATTCCCAGTAAAGGACATGATATGCGTTTTGTCTTTTTGTTCTTGTTTTTGGTTGAAGAGGAGCGCGAGAAGTTTGTGGAAAAGCGGAGCTCAGCAGACTTCCTTGTGGCTCCCATTTCGGCCAAACTCAGTCTTCAAATGATTACATCAACGATGATATATCCCCCACCGCTACCTACCGAGAAGAATATCCTCCTTTCAGACTCGAGGATATGGCCATTAACCAACTCCCCGTGCCATGCCATGCATGCATGTGTGATTATTCAGGCCCACCATCACCGACACGACCGTGCCACATATTCGAGTGTCAGCAATACCATGCTTTTGTTTCAGCAACATCTTGTGCTGGAAACCACATCTCTATCTATTACCCGCCACGACATTGTTTTGGACTGTCATACCGCTGCCGATGTCCCAATGTAGCGCCCATAATGTTGTTCATTTCACGGATCCTACACCCACGCACGTGCACCTACATTTCCTTCTCCTACTCATTTCCATCTACATTTCCTTCTCCTACCCGTTTCCATCCTTCAGTCCCTCCCATTTAAACCCGACTGAAGCCTTGCAATCAGCACACTGTTCGCCGCTACGACATCGTTGGGGAGATCTGGTGGCTCTGCTGCGTCGCGGAACCAGAAGTCGGGCCGGCGGATGATGCATTCGAGCGCCCATGTGAGATCGGCGAGGGGCAGTTGGGGTCCGGCGCCGGAGTCGACGCCACCTTTGAAGCACGGGGCGAGTGCCGCGGCGAGTTTCTCACTTGTCATGGTGTTCTGGGATGCTCTATTGGCGACGCGTTCGAAATGCTGTGGGGTTGAGACTATTAGCGATTGCACATTTGGCCGCAGCTGGTGGTGATAACATACGAGGACAAGGGACTCAAAGGCATCCCTGTTTACTTGGGGAAGTTCCCTGATGGCCGCCTGCAATTCGGTGGTGGCTTGCCCCTCGCCCTTTTCCCCCCCAAAATGGCTAATCGGCTGCCTCGCCACGGCGTGCGCTGCCCGTACGAATCGGGCGAGTGTCTGGCGAGGTATCAACAAGCCTGGAAGTTGCCAGATGAAATCTTTGAGCAATTGGGCAACGTGTGCTATGTTATTAGAAATGTAAAATTGTTGTGGGGATAGAGATTCGGGGTCTGATTTGATGATGAACGAGGTGTAATTAGTCTCCGCTCATGGGACTGACAAATCGACATCTTACCTCGATTGAATTCCGCCTTCAGGATATCTCCTAGAATTTGATTCCAATCAGTATGAAATCCACGGTACACCTCTTTGTTCCCCATGCCATAGAGCTCGACGGCCTCAATACAGTCTGTGATCAGCTTCGGCACTGGTATTTTCTCACGCTGACACAGTCCCTCGAGCGACACTCCATAATATAGAGTAGACGGCTACTCGATTTGAGAGAACGTCGCAACTCCAACTTTATTATCAAAATGAACCCTTGTCTGGGGTTTGTTTTGCATGCCGCTCTTTTGCTCCGAAGGAAGACGGTGTCGGAAGTTCCTTTGTATCGGGAGCGCAGCACTGAGTCGTACTATGTTATTGCGGCGTTGAAGATTCGTTTCGAAATCCGCTTTCTGCAAGAGTTGCCATACTGGACCATAAGACAACGTCTTAGCTTGTTCAACTGGGGTTCCGTATTCCTCAGAATAGAGAGTCGTGGACGCCCCTCGGTCAAGAAGTAATTCTACGCTTTCAACATCGTTATGTCCAATTGCCTGATGCAATGCGCTGCCATAGAGCATAGGCTCTTGCGCATCAATATTGGCACCGTGATCTAGCAGAAGGTTCAGTACCATCGAAGTTGGCTCCTGCTGCGGCGTTCGTATTGCTGCCGCGGCTACGATGGCATATCCGTATTCTCCTCCAGCAGCATTGACTTCAGCGCCATGGTCCAACAGCAAGCCAAGTGCTTGGAGCCGACGACCGGGAATGCCGGGATTTGACACCACAGCCTGCAGAGCATTCCCGTATAGGCCACCCTGCATATTGGCGTCTGCACCATTATTCAATAGTGCTCGAAGAATCTCATCTCTCAAAGGCCAAGACAAGCTTGCAGCAGCAGCTTGTAGTACGTTCCCAAATCTACCCCACTGGAGTGTGAGGTCCGCGCCATTACGAATTTCCCGCCTCACTACCCTAATCTCGCCGCCCATCACTGCTCCATACAATTCTGGTGTACTTCCATAATCCGTGGATGTGGATGGCTGGGATGATATCTCTGATATAGCATCCGCTCCGGTCGTATGGTCGCTGTTATGGCTTGCAGCGGCCTGGTCAGAAGACGCCCCAGACGAAACTCTCATGGGTGGTGGTAATGCAAATAAAGCTAATTGCTCAAGATGATGGGCAACATGTCTTTGAAATTGAAGAGAAGATACCATGACGGTTGGCGAGGACACTGAAAGTGCCTTCACAACCGGACCATGATGAACGTTACGATCTCCTGATTGACGGTGCAAATGAGGGTCGTCTGCCGGTAAATCTGACCCTTCAACGGATTTTTTCCCTTCAAAGTTGACCGCACTGACCACTGGCAGTCGTTCGCTATGCTCGTGGAGGTATTCTTTAATCTTCGCTTTCCATTCGGTGATTTTGGCTTCTGCTTGCCATTGGTGAAAGTCCCTACACAGAGTGTTCTGGGCCAACGAGGAGAGTGCTGCTAGGGTAATCCTCGACGGGTGCATGTCCGACATGGATTCCAGGCACTTGACAGTAGTGGCTCTCTGGGAAGTGTCGAACTGTACACTGTTGAACGACCATCTACAACGTGATCCTGTAGATTTACCAACGCCGACGCACGTGAAGTTGGGAGCATTCGGATAGACATTGAGGACTTTGTAAGGATCCCACGAATCCTTGCTGGAGCTAATCGAAGTTATGTCGAAGAAATCTGGAGGGTCTGTTGAATAATTTGAATCCCATGCGCAGAAGGGACAAGCAGAAACCGGAATATTTTCGGGTGGTTTCTCACACAAACCCAATAAAGCGGAAGCTTGCTGCCCACTGTATTCAGAATGGTCCTGGTATAGATGTGCTTTCAGATGGCCCGCGGATGAGAAAGGCATCTCATTGGAGCAGAGACAGCAATGCCATTCTTTGCGGTGCTTATCTAATTCATGCTGAAACCATTCATGGCGACTTTCAAACATCTGGGTTGAGCAACCCTCGAAAGTGCAAAGGTAAGGGCGTAAATCACTCAACACATGTTTCCTGAAGGAAGTTAGTAAAGGAGTACAGACATATAATCGGATACATTTCATCGAAATATGGAAGCTCGTAGGGATAAGCGCGAGTGCGAGTCAATTGTGGAAGGGTTGCGACCCAAGCAATTGCTAGGCTGTGGAAAAGCACAGCCCACCCGCTTCCTCCGTGCAATGCAATACACTCCTGTCGCTTTGCAACGATCTCGAAATGGTGTACCAAGCTTTGAAATCTGTACAAAGGCAGATCACTTCAGTGTCTTGACAGGCAGAAACGTCAAGAACGAAGTTTGCCGTAAAATTTTAGGGGTTGCCCCGAAACCTGGCCCCGTGTACATCTGGAATCCAAGCAGTGCATGCCACATGTAGGAAATTTTGTCAAAATTATGTTGCCGGAATGGCAACGGACAAAGCCTTCCGATGTTTTACGGGTAATTATACGAAAAGAAATGGAAACGGAGGCTTACTTCCAGTACTTTGTGTTCTTGACTGATAACACTGTGAAACAATACGGGCATTCGAATGGCATGCCGTTGGCAGATTCTTTCGGAGGGTCGGGTATTTCCCTCACGCTGTACGATTCTTCTTCGGCGATTGATGTCACATATGTGGTCTCGGAGCGGCCTGCAATCGATCCTTTTTCCAGATTTTCGTCATTAAGATTGGCTACGTACGTTGTAGCTTTGGTCGAAGCAAGTTGACTGTAATTGATTGAACGGGCTTCGATCTCAAGTACTGGGCCTTCCGTTGGGGTCTGGAGAGCGTTGAACGGGGCCATTTCTCGAGTCTCAGCCTGTCTATTGCGATCGCTCATATCGATTGGTCTGATATCCGTGGCAAGCTTCTCACGATGCTTTTCCCGATAACGAAGGAACTCCCGCCTCCTAGTGATCGCCCTTCCCACTCTATCCATGAGCCAGGGTGTAGACCGGACATGTGGATACTTTTCGTATACGTGACCGACGTCATATGACACATCGAAGGAATTCAAAGACGCAGCTTTTGCGTATCGGTCGCGAGGCGCAGGATTTCTGATGCTTATAGAGAGCTTATACAAGCTGGTAATAGCCTCAGTGATGGCCAGAAACAGGTGAGTAAGTTCAGAGGCAGCCTCCTGCTTGCTCGTATCAGAGCTCTCGGAGTCTGATGTATCGCTGAACTCATCACCGAGATCCTCTTCTTCAGACGAACTTCTCTCTCGTTGGGGCCTTTGTCCTGAAACAATTGCAATGCCTGAACTGAAAGTCGGTATTATGGACATTCAGAGGGGGATGTGTAATTAGAGATTGACGTACATTCGTGGAGTGAAAACTCGAGGTCTTGTAGAATTTTCGTGACCTGGTCCCGGACTTGCGAGGCCTCACGAAGCCGATAATCGAGAGATCTCGAGTCTTCTTGCAGGGCTCCGATGTTTCCAGCCCAGATTTTGAATCGTCCAAATTCATCTGAGACTGTCGTAATTGACACTTGGGACTCGTAACCGCCTACATTTTGTTGGGCAAACTCGGCCAATCGACCAAAGGACCGCACGCATTGACGACTGCGGTCCGCGATTGCCATTCGTGTTGTTGGAAACAGATTACGCAGCGGAATAACTATAGACCGACAATAAGGCTAAGGCTCATAAATGACTAATTATGATTATCATGAAGAATATAAAGAAGGAAACCATGCAAACGAGCATGAATCAACTAAATACATAAGAATAAGCCTCATACTTTCATTAGATTCCTAAAAATTTCATATTAAATGTCGATCAATCGAGGGGTATCTTTCTCGAGCCATTTGTCGAACTTATATGTTTTATTTATAACTGCATTAATAATATTTTATAGGCGAATTAAACGAGGCAATTATCATTTTTATAACATTTTCTTTTCATTATTTTTCTTGATTTTAACAATTAGAAACGAGACGTTTTTATTTTATTATATAACTTATAAATTATATCGAGAAATCTCTTTTTCACAAACACTTTCTCTGTTTAAAGATCACAAATTCATTTAATTTGAAACATTGTTATTATAATAAACTCACTTTTTAACTTTCTTTAATTATTTGATCTGAAGCACGAGACACTTCTTTTAAGTAATATAATCGTATAAATTAATTTGAAAATTTATTCTCTCATAAAAACTCTTTTTATTTAAAGATTTTTATATTTTAATTGTTCATCTTTCATAAATCTTTCGCTCACACATTTAGTAAATCTTTTATATATTACTTATATGCTTATAAGATTTTCGTATATCACTCACATACTTATAAAAATTTTATATATTTATATACCCGTAGAATTTTCGTATATTTATATATTTATAAAACTTTCGTATATTTATAACTCGTAGAATTTTTATATATTTGACCTTTAATTTTCATAAATTACTCGAATTTGCTTTTTCTGATGATCACTTCTTTGAGAGTTATTATTATTATGATTATTTTATAAACTACTATAACTGCTTTCTTCGAAGTTTTCGTTATCTTTATTTATAAAATTATAAACGAAACATTTATCAGCGTAATGCTCAAACTTCTCACACTTTTAACACTAAATGTGCGATTTGTCTTTGCGATCGATGTCGTCGTTTCGATTCTTTTAACCTATTTCGTTATTTTAATAAGTTTTTTCTTTGACAATCATAACAGCGATTCGAAATGTGTTTTATTCGACGCTTTGAAAACGCTTCATTACAAACGTCAAAATTAAATCATTCGATTAATTAAAAGTGTGTTTAATCATAACGTATTTCGTTCTTTAATAAACGTTTATCATTACGATAATTATATATATATTTAATAATAACGTTTAAAAAATAACATTTTTAATGTTTATTCGTAATTTCGCCAATATAACGCACATTTAATCGATCGACTCGTCGAATTTTTTAAAATACTCATAAAATTTTTATAATAAAGACATGAGACGACTTTTATCACTTAGATTATAAATGCATTTTAAGACGTCTTAAATTTCTTTCGATGACTTTATTTTTATAATATAAATTTGTTGTAACAATTTTACATGATTGATTAATAACTTTATAATTCATTAATCGATCATTATTTAATTTCTCAATCTTTTATTAAACGTAATCACGTTTAATTTCGATGACTTCGATAAGGTTTCGGACACGAAATTTCATAAATCTTTATCTTTGAAGAATCGTTTATATATGTTCGATCATGTTTAATAATTGTGAAACTTTAATAACTCGAATCGAATATGCGATGTCTTAAATGTAAAGGGATTTGAACTATTTAAATTAATCTATAAAAGTACGTCACGAATTCGTATCACCGGCGCCGAAGCGAATGTCTCATGTTTTATTAAATTTATTATCGTATATATAAGATAATGATATAATCGTATCGTGGTTATTAATCGAGCTTATAATTTGTTATTGAAAATAAATTACGTAGCGAAATAATTATAGATCGACAATAAGTTAAGGTTTATAAATAACTGATTATAATTATTATACTTCTTTTTGCAAAATTCTTGACGGAAGCGTAAAACTTGCAATCGCTCTCGCAATTTTTTATTTAAACGATCGTCAAATGCACGTAGAAGGTAAAATCGTAATATAATAATAAAATCGTATAAAAATGAAATCGTGTATAGTTTATTGATTATTCAAAATAAATGTAATTTTTTTAAATCTCGATTTATTTATCGTTGTTGTTATTGTTATTATTGTTGTCGCCCGCGTTCGATTAGCAATCGATTTCGCTATTTTTTATTTATATTATCATTAAAATCACGTAAAAAATAAAATAATCGTCGTAATAATTATTTCATTTTTTTAATCGAATTAAAATTGAAATTGTTTAATAAACGATATAATATAGATTAGGCGATATAATATAAATATATAAAAAGATTTTTTTATCACATTTATAAATTATATCATTATCGTTATATTATCACGCAAAAAATTTAATCTTAAAAAACCTTTTGCGAGGAAAAAACGTGTAAATATTTTTATAATTTTTGATAATAAGCGATTTTCATTCGATTAAGTCGAGAGAGATGAAATTGTAACAAAAATAAACGTATTTGTAACATTTGTTATTAAGACACTCAATTTAAAACTCGTTATAAAATCTCATATAACAATCACGTTATTATTGAAATTTAATAAATCGAAGTTTTTTGTCATGATATGTCTGAGATCTGAAAGATCTGATAAGATAAGGCTAGTGCGATTTTGATATCACACATATCTCGCTCCGCAGACATATAGATTTCTATATAAAATATCACCACATTAAATTTATGAGTCACTTATTATTGATTTCGTGATAGAATAATAGTAACATTTATACATCAGATGTTTATTTAAACGTTATATGTAAAGCCTGTGTCAAAATTTAATAGCATATCGCTTCAAGTCGAATCTCTCACATATTCGCTATCATCGAGTATCATTTAACAAAACATCGTTTAAATCGATTCTTTTGATAGACTTGTCGATATTATAATGACTTTTATTATTAAAAGTCAGAAACAATAATAGAACATTGATTAATCAGGTCTGTTCAATTAGTTTAATTTATTAAATACCCTCGCATCATTTATAAATGCAAAAATCGATTAATTAATGAATATAATGAAAGCTTTTATTATTCGAATGAATATTATAAAAGTTATATTTAAGTTTATTATATTCATTTTATCTGCTTCATTTATTTCGCAATTTATTTAATCAATTATTTAATCAATCACAATTTAAGAAGATAAGCGATAAAGGCCCGAAGATATCGAATATTTTAATGATATCGGCGATATGCATGCATTTGTGAATCGTTTATTCAGTATAACTACGAATAAGGAAGTTAAATTGATATAAATTAATTTGATAACATTACTTAAGAACATCGCATTCAATTAATATCATTACGAGTTATCAAACGTTATCAAATGAATACTCAATATAAATGCGTTATTGAATTTATGATGCTAGACTTTTATCGAGCGATTTGAGCTTAATCATTTCAAACTTATGATTCAATTAAAAGCATATTAATATATACGAAAGAATGTATTTAATAAGAAAGACGTTATCGTTTACATTTAAGACATCATAAAGATCACGAAAGATCTCAAATGAAATCAGCAAAACGGCTTTATAATAGTCTTTCATCATTTCGAATCAGGTTTATAGCGAGACCTAAACTCATTTGAAGGTTTTATATAGTTTATAAGATAAGTATAACTGCGATAAAAGACCTGATATCAAGTGTATGCTACATATGATCTAAAATTACGTTCACTTGATTCTTATTCACAGTTATGTGAATAATAACCTCATCAACAGTCTTAGTAATATCGTTTATTTATAAAACCTTCGCAACAATTATATTCATTAAAACTTTCGCAGTAATCGTATTCGATTAAATTATAATAGTAACAAATTTATTGAGATAAAGAAGAGGAGAATTAAATTTATAATTTATTCATAAATAGTTATCATGCGACATTTATAAATCATCTCTCAGTGTATATATTATATCGTTATGATAATATATATGATGATGAAGAAAACGAGATTATAATTTATTGAGTCTCTGCAGATGAGAATTATAAATGTATTTATAAAAAATGCACACATTATCACTAAGCTTTAAAGAAATTCGACGCTAAATTAGTGTTTGATTTGATTAATTCTCGAATATAGTGTTATTCGACTGCGTTTATAAATATGAAAAATTTGAAGAATGTTTAATTCGATTCGAATTCGATTTTAACAAAATTGTGATCGAAGAATACGGCTTTAAAAGTATTAATTTTCGATTATTATTTTCACTCTACATGCATATATGACTTAAGTCAACTTAATAAAACATAATATTATCGAATTCATCTCACTGCCGCTACCTCGCTATCGCCATCACTTGATTATGAAAATATAACTTTTTTTGTTTTTTGTGGGCATTTGTTATGATATGTTTAAGATTTAAAAGATTTGATAAAATAAGACTAGTGCGACCTTAACATCACATATATCTCGCTTCGTAAACACATAAATTTCTATATAAAATATCATCACACTAGATTTATGAGTCACTCATTATTGATTCCGTGACATTTTTTAAGCGATAACGATCTTTTTCGATGATTGAATTTCTTTTAAATTTTTTACAACTCAATTCGTCGTTATCGAATTAATTATTTAATTTTTTATATAATATGTTATCGTCGAAGTTGTTAATGAATAAAAAACGATTTATAAGTTCAAAAAAAGCGATATTTAATTAAATGATGTTTATTAACGAAAGTTTAATCTTTATGCGATCAAATAATTTATGCTTTTATCGTTTTTTTTAATTTAATTTTGTTATTAAAATGCGAGCATTGATAATAACTCAATTTGATAATTAATTAAACGATTTATAAATAATAATTGATGACGAAAAGAATAACAAGAAAAAAAAATGTTAATAAAAGATTTTAAAGATTATGAATATTCAAAAAAGTCAATAATCTCGTTCATAGAAAAATGATAAAGAATTAATTCAATCGAAGACGAAAACGAAATCGTATTATTTTTTTATCGTTTAGAAAAACGTTATTAATATCGATTCGCTTAATAATAAAGAAATGAAATTTATATAATATAAATTTAATGTGAAGTTTTTCTGAGAGAGCGAAAAGATCGCATTCAATATTAAAATCAAAAAATATATATTCGATAACAATTTATTTATTTTATATCTGCTATCAACTGTTGAAAATAATTATATTTGTGAATATGTTATATCGTTTAAATATATATCATATTATCGAATTTTATTCGTTGCGATTTTATTATACGACGCTTTTGTTATAATTAAACAAAAACATTTTAGCGTTCAAAAAATCGATTTAAATAAATTTAATCAGATTTTAAGCACGATACTCGATAAGTTGTAAAATTGAAAATATAAAAAAAAGCTTCAGTTTGATTTGATATATCGATACGCTTATAACAAATTTAATGTTATTAAAAAGAAATTTATTGTTATCAAGATCGTTTTTACAATAATCACATATAGCGATAAATTTTTAAATAATAAATTTATAAATCTTATCGAGATTTTATCAATCTCAAATCTTATCGAATAATTATTTAATGTTTAAATTGCGAAGAATGAGATTAATTTTATCGTCGCTATTAAACGTGTTATTTGCGATCGTTAAAAATGTTATAAAAACGATTATAATAATTAAAATTATTTTAAGTCGATTTGTTATGTTAAAGATTCGCGTAAATATTATTTTATAATAATTTAAAATTTAATTAACTGATTAACAATTATCGTGATAAATCGAATTAATAAATTTATCGTTGATATATCGCTTATAAGTTTACTTATTAATTAAAAGCGTGATTTGAAAAATAAATAAAAGAATAAGATTCGCAAAAAGAGAAATGAGAAAAAAAACGATATATAATAATCACGTGATCGTATATTTACTTTTATTGTTATAATTATTTAATTTCTTATATCGTTATTAAGTTTAAACGATTTTTTTATAAATATTCGTTTCTTTTATTTTAAGATTGAATTTATTAAACGTGATTATTATGATTTTCAACGCTTTATCAATCGTGTTTATAATCGTGAAATTATAATAATTTTAATCACGATTTTAAAACATAAAATTAACAATTTGATACACGTTAATATAAAAAACTTTATCGAATATATAAAGTTAAATATTATATCATATGATGAAAGAATTTTAAAAAATGTAAAGAAAAAGTTATTGAATAAACATTATAAGTTTTATTACATTTAGTAATGAAAAAGCGATGATTTTGAGCATAAATGAGAAAAATTAAATATCGAATCAAATATTAAACGCGAATTAATTGATAATGTAAACGCATTTGGGCGTAGAAAAAAGTTAACTCGCGTTTTAACACATATATATGCTTTTACGATCTTTATAATAAAATTCGTTTTATATTTTATTAAAGATGAGAATTATAAATAAAATCAATAAACGAAGTAAATATTTTACGACGATGTGAATTTAAATGATATATCATAATGAAAATATGAGAATAAACGATATATATAAATGTTTATAACAATTTATTCTTTTAATGTTTTAGCGATGTTTATTTCGTTTTCAACGACGTTTATTTCGTCTTGATTTTTATAATATATTTCACTTTTTCAAAAAAGATTATTTGCGTTATATCGTCTCTTTTGCGCAAAAATAATTAAGTTTAAAAAGTTATTATATCGTTTTTCGTCGAAATATAGCATAATTATATCTTAATATTATTTAATTCATATTTTAAATATCGAAAACGAGATTTTAATCGAATTAAGATCAGATGAATATGAAGATAAATATTTTAATAAGATTTTTGCATCGTGATATATATTAATAAACTTAAAATTGTGATAAATCGACGCATTATCGCATATGATCATTAATCGAGATTCGCTTTTTTCGAAATTATCGCAATAAAAGAGAACGTGATTTTGTATAAAATTGATAAAGATGTTTTGAGTGATCGAATCTTAAAGAATTATTTATAATAAATAATTTTTTATCGTGAAGGCAGATAACACATTTCATTTTTTTAAACGTTTAAATTCTTTATTGATTTATGATCGCATGTTCAAAAAAGTTCATTCGTATTTTTTATCGTTTGAAGATTTTAATATTAAATTGTTGAGAGTAATAAAATGTTTATTAATTCGTTTATAAATCGTCGACTTATTCAAAAAGATTAGTTGATTAGTTCGTTAATTAGTTAATGTAATAAATCAATTATTACGTAAAAAGATATTGCGTTGATTAATTATTCTTTTTATTTATTTATGAAATCAATTAAGACGATATAAAGTTTTTTAAATAATGCTTTCGTTGAGAATAAAATCAAATTAATCGAATAATATATATATTAATTCGTTTAAATATAATATAAGACGTTTTTCAAAATAAACGAGTAATTGTTTTTTCACGTTTTAATTGATAACTTTAAAACGTTCGTTTAAATTATTATTCGAAATAAAGATGATATTATGTTGAAATTAATGAAATCTCATTTTTTGTAAAAATCGCATATTGATATTATACGAATTAATTAAAATAATATCATTATTGTAATCTAATTCGAATTTATGTTGAATAAAAATTCGAATGAATTTTAAAATAAACGATGATATGATTATAACGATAATAATATCATTTTAAAAACGTTTTATTAAAAGGTTTTCAAACGATTTCTGATTCGATTAAATTTCGAATATAACGTTTTTCGAGTTAGATTAAAGTCTTATTAATTAAATTTTTTATTTAATTGTTATAATCATAATCACATTTTAATTAATCATTTATCACTTAATTATATTTTTATTTTTACGATTTATTATCTAATTATCGATTTCTTTCTTCTTTTATTTAACATTATTTAAAATTATTACGTTATAAACAATCTATGTTAATAAGAAATGATATTAAAGTTTTGATATAAACATCACACTAGCGTAAAATATTATATTTCATTTTTACATCATATTCTTTTACTCGCGTATTAAAATCTATTAATAAATCGTATAATAAGATGTTTTTAACACGATTCAATTTTTATATACATAACGTGCAAAGAGTATAATTATAAAGCATTATCATTAATTTTTTTTAAACGATGTTTAATATAAAAGTTTTATTCAATTTTTGAATAATGATTATTATTATAATAAATAATTATAATAATTATTATTATAATTACAATGATTATTATTGTAACGATTATTTATTTAAATGTGATTTTAAATTTATATAATGCGATTTTATCTTCTGCGTGCATTTGGCGGTCGTTTAAACAAAAAATTGCGGGGGCGGTTGCAAGTTTTGCGCTCCCGCCAAGGGTTTTGCAAAAAGGAGTAAAGAATATAAAGAAGGAAATCATGCAGGCGGGCATAAATCAATTAAATATACGAGAATGAACCTTATACTTTCATCAGATTCCTAGGAATTCCATATCAAATGTCGATCAATCGAGAGATACCTCCCTCGGGCCATCTGCCGAACCCACATGCTCCACTCGTGGCTGCATTAGTAATATTTCATAGGCGAATCAAGCGAGGCAATTACCATCCTCACAACAATTCGCACATGATGTTCAATGAGACATCAATCAGAATGTCTCACTTCCGCAGCTTCATGAAAGTTCAATACGACGTAAATGATAGCGCAGCCACTTCAGACATATAGCTATGCGATGAGAGTGTAGATAGACTTGTGCTGCATACGTCTTGAAGCATTGGGAGAACGACGGTCAATGTGTTAAACCCTCCAGTTCAGCCGCGCGCGGGGTCATGCTTCGTCAGCCTCGTTCATCTCCTTCCTGGCATCCTACTCTCGCCCATCGTAGAGCTTGCCACTTTGCAATGCACCCCCGGATGAAGACACTGTCTTCGGTATATTCGAGAGAGAGGCTTTTGATCTACCATGATCACCGGCGTCGAGACAGCGGGCCTTGTGCTAGCCATCTTTCCCCTCCTCGTCTCTGCTCTCGAGCATTATCAGGAGGGCTTCGAAAGTTTGAGCGACTGGTGGAAGTTCCGGACTGAGTTCCTTGGTTTTATCCATGTCATTGGCCGGCAAGCAATCCTCTTCGACGAGAACCTGGAGGAGTTGCTGTCACCAATCATCACCTCAGATGCCGAAATGGACACCCTTTTACGCAATCCTACAGGCCCTTCGTGGCGCCATGCCGAACTCGAAGCGAAGCTCAGGCGTAGACTACCCAAGTCTTACGAGTCTTACCGAAACGCGATTGATGATATGAAAGAGACGATGGATGCGCTTCAGAAAAAGCTGGGTATACAGAATGGCAAGCTGACGTGGACCGATGGTGCCAACCGGATCAAGTGGGAATACGAGTTTAGGAGGGTCAGATACGTGCTCTCGAGGAAAAAGCGTGAGAAGCTGGTTGGGGACCTCACGGCCAACAATGAAGAGTTGCAGAAGCTCTTCACCTCAAGTGAAAGGCTGGCACCGCTCAGAAAGCGGCGAAGGACACCTAACGCATTCAAGCGGATCAGGGAGCAAGCATGCGGTCTATACAGAGTTCTAGCAACCGGGTGGAAGTGTCAATGTACAGATGCTACGCCTCCGCATCAAGCCAACCTTCTGTTAGAGAAGCGTATCGACACCTTCGATCGGGATCGTAGAGCTGAGAGGGCAGATTCTTCGGCTGCACAGCTGAGAGTCCTGTTTCTACTGAGGACCGAGTCCCGGAGATTTCCGCTGAGCTGGCAAGATACCGAAATAAAGTTGATTGAAGCTGAAGCAGGCCACCTCCTATCTCTGACATCGACAAATATCACGACTCCGACGGCTGTGATGCTGACCGGTGTGACGAACACTTTCGAGGAAAGGGCCCCAGACTATCTACACCCCTTCAAGAAGTCTACAAAGAAAATCGTATTCCCACAAATTACCGTCCAGCCGCCTCCAGGATCGAAGGGCCCAAACGTCCCAGATCTGATCGAGATAGCTGATCTTTGCGAAGCTGTAAGAAAGGCTCATCGTGGGACATGCGACGGACCGCTAGGATATCTTCGCGATACACAAGACCGACGGCACGCCTTTTACCCATCTATACAGCCTGCAAGGTTCTCCGAGAACGCTGAAACCGTGACTCTTGCGAGTCTGCTTTCCAAGTCTCCGAGCAGCAACAATACGGACCTCAAAGGGGCAGTCTCCATGACCCTGTCTCGCCTAGAGAGGTATTCAATCGCAGTTACTCTCGCGTCTTCCCTCCTCCAGCTCTACAGCTCTCCCTGGATTGGAGAGACTTGGAGTAAGTATGACATATATTTTCTCATTGCCGCCGAGGGCTCAACGAGGCCTATACTTGTGGACAAGCCATACATTACGCGCAGATTTACCTCTCACTCCCCCCAGTCCTCCGTGATCTCTGTGAGCGAACAAACAGGGCGCAATGCCAGTACCAAAAGCATACAAGCACTGGGTATTATGCTCCTCGAGTTATGTTTTGGCGAAGCAATTGAAGACCAGCCAATCCGGTCAAGGTACCTGGGCCCTGATGGCCGGCCGAACGATATGACAGACTTTTGCGCCGCTCAGCACTGGTTGCAACATGACGCTCTTGGGGAGGGCGGGCCCGAATACTCAGAAGCTGTACGTCGATGCCTGTTCTGTGCTTTTGGCCCAAAGAGCACCGACCTCGAGGACGACGAACTACGGTCTGCTATCTACAGTGAGGTTGTGGAACCTCTCGAAGTTGCTGTAAGACAATTCAACTCAAAAATGTGATGTACAGCATTGTACACGTGCCTCTGGCCACGTCCACCATGCGTCGTCACTTGCGAAAATAGACGCGGTGTCGCTCATCCTTGGACAAGATGTATTGCCATAGGCGCGGTGAGCACGCTCGCTACTCAGCAAAGCAGAGTGCGGTGTGGAAATAAATGCCTTTATCCTCAAGCAAGAAGATTCTTTTCCTTCGTTAAAAGGAAGGCACACTGATACTATTGCACGGGATTTGTTGCGGCTGGTTTCATGGCCTTGGTACATATTGTAGCATCCAGGCGATATGGAGAGAAACAGGCAATAAAGGCGTGGGCGCCACACAGTCCGGGAGTCAAATCATGGAAGCTGATCTTCTATCGTCAGACATTCTTCCGAACGATTTTTGAATGAATCAGATTACAATTTCGGCTTGATGCCCATACCTACACACATTTTAAAATAGACAAGTGCTCGAAGATATGTGGGAGAGGCAGCTAAGGCGATTCTGCCTTAGTCTTGTATGCATGTCAGCCTCGTATGCATCACTAGCTGCAGAGGTGCGTCATGAATACTCCGACGAGGCTACGAACGCACCTGGTAACAGGACTCTAAAGCATTGAGGAGGCTTATTACGACTTGAGTCAGGCAGTTTCTCATTCCTTGCCTTCAATATCTGAAGCTCGGTAATTCGAGTGCTGGCGAGATTCAAGATTGTTCCAATGGCTCCAGCTTCAAAGGAAAGCGAGTTGGAGGAAACCATTTTGCAGCTCAATAGGCTAAGAGAAATGTTTTCAGCTGCACTGACTGTGGTCTCGGTCGTTGATTAAAAGCTCGCTGATGCTCAAAGCGGAGCTGCGAGAGCCCAATGGTTGAGGAATTGATTGTGTCCCGTGTACAGTAATCTCGAAGAGGACTTTGAGGCGGCATAACAGTTACACTAACAGGAAACTGGACAATAGTCGTTAAATGCTGACGCTGTTGTGGACTGGCTCCGAATCAGTAACGGCTTTCTCTAGCTCCACGGTATCCCTGGGAGCGGCGAGACGGTATTCACTGCCATCATGATCGAGAACTTGCCCCCGCGGACATCAAGACGAGGCGCAAGTGTCATAGTGTTTCAATGCGAGCACGGGAACCCGGAGAAGCATTTTGGTGGGGAACTTCTTGCAACCGCAGCTATGCGATTGCTGCATGCGCACTTGAAGGAATGGTTCAAAGGGTGTTTAGACCCTCTTCAACAGCAAGAATGAGGATACCGATAGGAGACTCACAGCTTTGGAGTATGCTCGTTGAAAGGGCCTTCATTGCTTTATATTACAAAGTACCCGGGCAGCCCAGCCTTGATCAATACCGTCCTTTATTTGCTCATGTAGAGCATAGCGGTGTTAACTTTCGATCAACTTGCATATGCCCAAGACATCCTGGGAATACCGGACTGGATCTTGAGAATGTCGTATTGGACCCCGAAGAGCTTGCAGCATTGTGCGGGAGCCTATTCACAGTGGACAAAGGTTCCGGTGTTCGTCTGGTCAGATTGGCCCACGTCGCGATTCAAGGATATATTTGCTCTGATCGCCTGGCGGTGAGCTATCTTGGATTGTTTCATATCAATCCGACGGAAGGGATCCTCGAGATTGGATTTACATGCATTCGATAGGTTGGCTTCACCGTCAAATGTCAAGAACTGTATCTTCCGCCGCCTCCCACAAAAGGTCTGATCACTGAAACTGGTGGCTCAGTGGCTGTACGTGCTGCAGTGTCGGTGGTCGCCTGGAGGTCCTGCGATTAGGTTGAAAAAGACAGTTTTGCTTGACTTTCTGGTAGCTGATGTTGGGATTTCTCGGGACCACTGAACAGAAAAGAGTTCCGCTTGGTGTGTCGGGTTACTCCTTTTTGCAAAACCCTTGGCGGGAACGCAAAACTTGCAGCCGCCCCCGCAATTTTTTGCTTGGACGACCGTCAAATGCACGCAAAAGGTAAAATCGTGATATAACAATAAAATCGTGTAAATTTGAAACGGTGTATAATTCATTGATTATTCAAAATAAATGTAATCTTTTTAAACCTTGATATATTTATTATTGTTGTTATTATCGTTATCGTTATCACTTATATTTAATTAATAATTAATTTTATTATTTTTTATTTATATTATCGTTAAAGTCACGTAAAAAATAAAATAATCGTTATAATAATTATTTCATCTTTTTAATCGAATTAAAATTAAAATTATTTAATAAATAATATAATATAAATTAAACGATATAATATAAATATATAAAAAAGCTTTTTTATCACATTTATAAATTATATTATTATTATTATATTATTACGCAAAAAATTCAATTTTAAAAAATCTTTTACGAGAAAAAAATGTGTAAACACTTTTATAATTTTTAATAATAATAAACGATTTTCGTTTAATTAAATCGAAGAAAATAAGATTATAATAAAAATAAATATATTTATTATATTTGTAATTAAGATATTTAATTTGAAATTCGTTATAAAATTTCGTATAATAATCACGTTATTATTAAGATTTAATAAATCGAATTTTTTGAAACGATAACGTTTTTTTTCAATGATTAATGTTAAAATTAATATAAAGTTATATTATATAAGTGTATTAAATAAGATAACTAAGTGAGAAGAAAGTATATACATAAAAAAAAGACATTTATATAAAAACAAATATTTTTATTAAGTTACGCTAAGCTCAATCGAGTAATGTTAAAGAAATATAATATTAAAAAAAAGTTAGCTTTATTAAAAATGTAGAATACGCTCGTAACATTATTTCTTTCTTTTAAAAAACGATGTTTCAACGCTATAAAGATCGGAGAAATGTGCTTATAACTCTTATATCTTCGAAATATTTAATTAATAATCATTTTCAATTAGAGAAAGTTAACGATAATAACGATAATAATATATCGTGAAAAATTCGTTTATAACATCGTCGATATTATGATGTTTTATTATTTTAAACGTTCAAAAATAACGTGATTTGATAAAAAATTAACGTTATTATCGCCGTCGAAGCATTTAAATGTTTAATATCATTTAATATTTCATATTTCGAGCGAAAAAAGAATCGTAAAAAATTAAACGATATAATTAAACGAGGTTTTTCGAATCGAATCGAATCACAAACGTTAGATTTTATTTGAAATTTATATATATTTTGATAATGCTTTAAATAATCTTTTTTTATAAATTATCATATATGTGATATCGAATAAAATTAGTAATGACGATAGTGAGATCTTAAAACGACGTTAAAAAACTTTAAAAGATGTTTATAATATAAATAATAAAAGTCGCGTATTCATTTGAACCTTAAATCGACACGTCGTTATCATCGTCGACATCGATCGATTTTGTCGTTGAAAAAATGACGTGAAAACGCACGCATAATAATCGAAAATTGTATATAATTATCATCGTTCATTATAACAACGACGATTATGAGAAAGAAAAAAAAAAGAGAAAAAGTAAATAATAAAGTCTTTTTTATAAATCAATCGTTAATTTAATCGAGTAGTGTCTAATTTTTCTATTTTAACTTATTTAAATATCTTTTATAAAAGTCTTTCATTACGTTTTTTATATCATCGAATTTATTTTTATTAATGTTATATCAATTAAAATCTTTATTAATATCTTTTCATTTAATTTTATATTTAAAATGATTTCATAATCTCTTTGAATTTAATATATCTTTAATTTTTAATTTTTTTAAATCTTTAACGATGATAATTTTAAAAAAAGAATTTTTTTAATTAAATAATGAATTAATAACGATGAGATTTAAAAATTTAAAATAAAAAACGTTATAAATTTTCATAATTTTAAATAATTTCAACTTATAAAAAAAATCGATAATAAATATAACTTTAAATGAGTCGAACATTTTATTATTCAATTTTTTAAATAATTTATCAATAACGATATTCTTATTGTTAAAAAAGACGAAATCATTTTTTTTAAACGTTATATCTTTTTTATAACGATTAATTTGTTCGATTATCGCAAATTATATTTTATTCAAGTTATCGCGTATGCAAATAAGAACATCTTATATATAATTAATAATATTCTTTATTTTTATAACATTAAAACGTTTTCGAGTAATAACGTAATTAATAATATTAAAATTAAAATTTATACGAGAATGAAAATCTTTATTTGCATAAAAAAACGATATATTAATAAAAATAAAAACACTATTATTATTCGCAAATTCGGTTACAAATATTTATTTAATTCAATCGTCTTGTATATAATTACAATAAATACGCAAATAACGTTTTAAATTTTAATTACTTCGTTTTATTTATTCATTTATTTTAAAATAAAAGATCGTAAATAATTTAACTTAAATATCGAGTCTTTTATAAAAAGATTTTTATATTATAA